>CAXITT010000049.1:54368-73790 GCA_964033795.1 Lymnaea stagnalis | reverse complement strand
ATTATTATTAGTGGTCTTATAAAATGTTCCCTTTAAGCTGTGCTGCCGCGCAGCCGTCTCACAGGCGCTGCGCAGCAGTTTTGAGTATCCGCGCAGCAAATTTCCCTGTAAGTTTGTGTTTCTGGACTGTAAAATTTTGCACACAAAAAAAATTGATGCTGTAAAACTTTGCACATAACTGTATGATTTTGCACACAAACCAACAAACCTTAGAGGGAACATTGGTCTTATATAGCGCAGTACCCCAGCCTAACTAACCTTCAACTTGGGGATAAATGTTTTAAATTTATTATAAGTCACAATAATCAAAATTAAGATATAAAACTCTGTTTGGACTATTTAGAATTTATTAAATTTCATTATACTGTTAAATAGATTTGTCTTAATTTTTTTCAAAACCTTTCTATGGTAAGGGTGGTAACCCTAACCTTAACCTAAAGTTTTCAGTGATAAAATTTCTGAGCACCCTAGATTGAATGTGTTAATGAATGGTACAAAACATTCTTTTAAAATGCATCCATCTCTAACACTATAGTATCTGTAGTACCTGCCACAAGAATATGCTATTTATTATTATTATGTAAATATTTTTCGCAGCACATGCACTTACTTGTTCATGCATTGATTTGGTAATTTCTAGCCGAGATGGATTTCTCTTGGCAACAAGCTTTATCTTTGCCTGGCATCCCAATTTGAAAGAACTGAAAAATATAAAAATTCTCAATGAATTGCCAAAAGTGGTAAGGGTTAATGTGGAGCATGAATGCCATGGCGTCATTTGCTTCTTTATTATAGTTGCAGTGAATTAGGGGTTAGGTTAGGTTGAGGGGTCGATTTAGGGTTCAGGTTAAAAAAAAGGCATAGGCATCGATTTAGGGATACATTTAGTCGCGGCCATCGATAAAATAGTGGCATTCGTCCTCTACATTTACCGTGGTAATAATCATTGGCTTGGAGAAAGAATTATTACATGACAAGACCAACTAAATTTAACCTATTATTTATAATTATTATTACTTACGCTTGTGATTTTCTTTGGCCTGTTGTCCTTGAAGACTTTGACTTGCGTTTAACTCCTTGACTCCTTGTTTGCAACAGTGAATTATATATTCATATTTAAGGTGTTCCAAATTGGGATCTTTCATCTTCTCTGACGATCTTTTAGTGAAACACACATTGAGTTCTTTACAAAAATAATTCAATTCTTCTTCAAATCAAAAATGCTGCCAACCTCCATTTTTATAAAAGAAAGCGCGGCAGACTTGTCGATTATTAAGCCTCTGGTTCGGATCATTTTTTTTTCGATTACTAAGACTTTCGGGTGCGAATAGTCATTGGCGCCGATGGGTACTCGGGTACCTATAGCCACTTCGTTTTTGCTTACTTCAAGTTAGACTTTAAACTTTATTTAGCTACGACGATTAAAATAACAAAATTAATTTAAAATAAATTAAAATGTTTTCATTTTAGAAAGCATTTATAAATATACTAACCTTCCATTCTCTCTAAATAATATGGGATTTACTTGATTTGGTCTTAAACTGAAGCACTGATCAAACTTAAAGTTATTGAGTGACATAACTCTATAACTAAAAGAATTTGAATCAATGAATGAGATCGAGGTTTGAAAACAATAGAATTAGAATGAGGCTGAAAGCAGTTCGAACAGTTGTTGAATGTGCGCTATAATTCGCAGTTTAAAACATATTTCGCTATTTCAGTTTTTTTGTTTAAATTATTTTTAAATTCAATTTTTATCATACTGTCTCATTGATTCGTAGACTTTTATTCTTCCCAACTTGCCCTTTGTGCTGAAAGGCAACTGATCTGAACCATGTTAAATCTAAAAATGAGGCTTAAAATAAAATGTCATTGAAATTTGCGCATTTGTGTGTGTTCGCTATTGTCAACGTTCTCCTGTGCGCAACTATGTATTTGCGGATTTTATTTTTCTGTGCGCGTTTATCGTGTGCGCGTTTGGCGTGTGCGCATATTTCTGGCCACCGTTGTATCCATTGCAGCGACAAAAGCTTAAAAAAAATAAAAAAAAAACAACAACCACAAACTTCGTCTGTCTCCCAAGACGGAGGTGAGATCTGTTACGGCAAACACTGGTCTAACAATATGGCTAGTACATACAGGCCTACTACAACGAACTCTCCCGATGGAGAATTCATAAGTTATGTTTCGATATCTTTACTGTACCCATAGCATCATAGATTTTATCTCTGCCTATGCATCATCTTACCAAACAAAAATTTAGAATGTTAACACATAATAATATTTAAAATCATATTTGCGGTGCATTTATTATAATCTTTGTCCGTTGGGGAACAAAACACAGGGAGCATGGGCGCCCGCAGAAAACTTTCTGGGGGGGGGGGGCAAAAAAATGGATTAACTTTCCAGGGGGGGGGATTTTTAGTAATGTTTAATGTAGTTTTAATTTACCGTAGCGTATTTGTATGGTGAACGAACGGACAGGACATCAGCTTAGTTCCTTTCTCTTTATTTTATCTTTACTTTTAACTTTCCAGGGGGGGGGGATTTTTAGTAATGTTTAATGTAGTTTTAATTTACCGTAGCGTATTTGTATGGTGAACGAACGGACAGGACATCAGCTTAGTTACTTTCTCTTTATTTTCTCTTTACTTTAATACATTTCTTGTCTATTTCGTCTAAAAATTTTATCCTATCAATCCAGTGCCTCCCCTTGCCCCCCCCTCGGGCGCCCATGCCAGGGAGTGACATAAAAATAGTATAATTTAAATACTAATACTAAAGAGATTGATTAAAATTGAATAATAATAAAGAGTACTTACTTTTATATGCATAAAATCACAACAGCTGCTTTTAAAATATACCTTTAAAAAAATTATCTATGAAATTTATCCCGGTCCTAACTTCAGTATTTTGTATTTAATTTTTTTTTAAATCCGGGTCCTCACTTCAGAACGTAGTACTTTTTAATCAGGGTCCTAACTTCAGAACGTGGTATTTTTAATACGGGTCCTAACCTCAGAAGATAGTACTTTTTAATCTGGATCCTCACTTTAGAAAGTACTACTTTTTAATACGGGTCCTCACTTTAGAAAGTACTACTTTTTAACCTGGGTCCTCACTTTAGAAATTAGTACTTTTTAATCCGGGTCCTCACTTTAGAAAGTAATACTTTTTAATCGGGTCCTAACTTCAGAAAGTAGTACTTTTTAATCCGGGTCCTCACTTCAGAAAGTAGTACTTTTTAATCCGGGTCCTCACTTCAGAAAGTAGTGCTTTTTAATCTGGGTCCTAACTTCAGAACGCGGTATTTTTTTTACATATTTTAAAAACTATCAAAAACACATTGTCTTTTTTTTAGTTTTTTTTTACCGTGACGGAATATTTCTCCAGCTGTCACATAGACCTCCATTGAGCTTCTTATTTCATGTCATCGTAAGAAAAAAAAAATCTCCCAAATGCCGACATTTAATTGTCTATTACAGTAGTTAAAGAATTGCTTTGGTCCCCACCCCATTCCCCCCCCCCCGCCCCCCCTCCCCCCGAATTACTTATATTTAACTGGGTCATAACGAAAAGCTTAGTACACCGAATAGAATGCAGACAATGTTTTATGAGCTCCAGTTTTTCATTACAGTGTGCAGTTAATTGGTGATAAAATAAATTTATGCCAGGCGTATTGTAATCCCAAGCTCTCTTTCTTTCTTTTCGTTTCACCTCCGCGAAGACTGCCTTTACTCCGCGAAAACTGCCTTCACTCCGCGAAGACTGCCTTTACTCCGTGAAGAATGCTTCCACTCCGCGAAGACTGCCTCCAACTTCTTTAATCTAAACTATCCAAATAGAATTTTTGAGGGTAATATCTTACACAATCTTATCCAATCCTCTTTTTATAAATAAGGATTTGAAGTTGGGTCGAAATAATTTTTTGAGAGGTTAAATTTGGGGTTGTGATTGGAGGGTATCTGTTATTCAGGCGGGCAATAAAGATTGTCAACAGCAATGTTACCATCGAGTTGGTAATAATATATGCAGATAGGAATGATACCATCGAGTAAGGATCGTCAATAATAATGTGACAAACGACTGGGTAATAAGGATTGTCAATGGTAATGTGACCATCCAGTGGGTAATAATGATCGTCAAGGGTAATGTGATCATCCAGTGGGTAATAATGATCGTCAATGGTAATGTGACCATTCAGTGGGTAATAATGATCGTCAATGGTAATGTGATCATCCAGTGGGTAATAATGATCGTCAATGGTAATGTGACCATCCAGTGGGTAATAATGATCGTGAATAGTAATGTGACCATCCAGTCGGTAACAAATGATCTTCAATGGTAATGTGACCATCCAGTCGGTAATAATGATCGTCAATGGTGATGTGACCATCTAGTGGGAAATAATAATTGTCAATAGTAATGTGACCATCTAGTGGGTAATAATAATTGTCAATAGTAATGTGACCATCCAGTGGGTAATAATGATCGTCAATGGTAATGTGACCATCCAGTAGGCAATAATGATCGCCAATGGTAATGTGACCATCCAGTGGGTAATAATGATCGTCAATGGTAATGTGACCATCCAGTGGGCAATAATGTTTGTCAATAGTCATGTGACCATCAAGGGAACGTCCCACAACCAAATATTCCACAAAACCGGATGTTATGGAAGAAGATTTCGTAAAGACACATACTGAACCGAGGACGTTACCAAAGCTTAATGAGGAGACTACTCGCAGACGTCACCAGCAGACACAGAACAACCTCGTTTGTTCCTTATGGACTCAGCTCCATAGTCGACTGTTTACCCCTGCAACCCGTCTCAACGTGTGGAACACTGGAAAGAAATAATTGGCTCGCATGATACACGACCGGAAGACCGAAAACTTTAGTTTTTTTGTGTGGAAGTTCTTCAAGGCTGTTTTATTTCACCACGTCTGCCCCCGGGCAATCAGTGATGTTTCTCAAAAGAAAAAAGATATGGCGCCACAAAGTGTGTCCTAGGCGGGGCATTGGAACAAGATCGTTTTGATTGTAGTTGTAGTTGTAGTTAGGTTGTAGTTGTAGTTGTAGTTGGGTTGTAGTTGTAGTTGGGTTGTAGTTTTAGTTGTAGTTGGGTTGTAGTTGTAGTTGGGTTGTAGTTGTAGTTAGGTTGTAGTTGTAGCTGGGTTGTAGTTGTAGCTGGGTTGTAGTTGTAGTTGTAGTTGGGTTGTAGTTGTAGTTGGGTTGTAGTTGTAGTTGGGTTGTAGTTGTAGTTGGGTTGTAGTTGTAGTTGGGTTGTAGTTGGGGTGGAGTTGTAGTTGGGTTGTAGTTGTAGTTGTAGTTGGGTTGTAGTTGGGGTGGAGTTGTAGTTGGGTTGTAGTTGTAGTTGGGTTGTAGTTGGGTTGTAGTTGTAGTTGGGTTGTAGTTGTAGTTGTAGTTGGGTTGTAGTTGGGTTGTAGTTGTAGTTGGGTTGTAGTTGTAGTTGGGTTGTAGTTGTAGTTGTAGTTGGGTTGTCGTTGTAGTTGTAGTTGTAGTTGGGTTGTAGTTGTAGTTGGGTTGTAGTTGTAGTTGGGTTGTAGTAGTAGTTGGGTTGTAGTTGTAGTTGGGTTGCAGTTGTAGTTGGGTTGCAGTTGTAGTTGGGTTGTAGTTGCGTTGTAAACAAATATGTATAAGACATCATGCGTCTGAAGGGTATATCATGACCTAGTTATGTAGCCTGGTAATTTGGCGTGATGGGACAATACTATGTCACGTGGTAAATGGTTGCTCTTGGAAGTGTAAAGTGTTTGGTGGAACACGTGGACACGTTTTTCAATGGGGCCAGGGACCAGGGTTTCATTCATTTTGTTTTCTTTTAATTTGACCATAAAAATTCATGTTTTGCGGAATGGGAATATTAAGGCATGCGGTATGCGGACTGTGGACGCCACTTTGAGAAAAAAACTTCTGCAGATTATGAAGTAGTATGATATTGAGGGAAGTAGTATGATATTGAGGGAATAAGTTGAAGCTGGGTCTACCCTACGTGAGGCCTCCAGGTAAGATGAGGCCCAAGGGCCAGATGAGGCGCTAAGGCCATATTAGGCTCATAGGCCAGATGAGGCTCATATGCCATATGAACTTCCAGGACAGGTGATGTTGACAGCCCGGATGGGGCACACAGCCCTTATGAGGCCCAAAGATAATATTAGGCGGCAGGTTAAATGAGACCCACAGGCCAAATGAAGCTAATGGGTCAGATGAGGCTCACATGCATGATGATGCTCACATGCCAGATGAGGCCCACATCTCGGATGGAGCCCACAGGCCTGATGAGGCTCACAGGTCAGATGAGTCCTACAGGACAGGTGAGGTCCACAGGACAGGTGAGGCCACAGGACAAATGAGGCCCACAGCACAGATGAGGCTCACAGGACAGGTGAGGCCCACCGGACAGATATGGCCCACCGGACAGGTGAGGCTCACAGGACAGGTGAGGCTCACAGGACAGGTGAGGCTCACAGGACAGGTGAGGCCCACAGGACAGACGAGGCTAACATGTCAGATGAGTCCCACGGGACAGATGAGGAAACCAAGTAATTCATTACAAGCTGGAAAACAAATTCTTTGCCTCGCCTGCTCTAAGATAACATAGATTGTAATAGAAAAGAATGATTTCTAGTCTGAAAGAATAAGATATGTAGCTGCTTGAAGAACAACAAGCTTTATTTTATTTATTTTTTAAAATATTTTTTTAGGGGGGTATCTTGTATCGTTATTGAAACTGCTTCATACTATGTTCTTTAAATTTAGTTAGGTAATCAGATGTCTCTTAAAGAGTTTTTTAGTACGACAATTATTGATGACGAACATTTTCCTCTGAAAAAATGGTTCAGCGCTGTAACTGTAAATATGAAAAGTCTTTGAAGTCCTTCTAAAAGTCCAGACGGTTTAATCAAACATAAAAGTTGTGCTGGGAATGCGGTTTGAAAATGTACAAACAACGGGATGTATGGTGATAAAAAATAGTGATATAAGGTATGTTGAAGCTTAACATGAAAGGTTAGAGCAATAAAAAGAAAACGTCTCGGCTAAAAGCCTTCTTAAGCGCAAAAGGCAAAAAAAAAACAACAACAAAAAACAACACAAAAACACACACATAAAAATGAGTTCAAAAACTGATGTTTACACAAAAAAAATATATTTCTATTTCTTTGTTTTTTTCTTGCCGGCTGAAGAAGAAGGCTTTTTAGCCGACACGTTATCGTTTTTTGCTGTCCTTTTTATTTGTATTTTAAGCTTCCTTTTTTCACCATTTTCCTCACGTAGCTTGAACGTGATCTTTCAGTGACTCTGTGCGCACCAGCTGTTCCCACAACACCAATAAGGGATGTACGGTTATTGTATACGTGATTATTGATTACTGTCTAATACAATTAATCGATATTTTACCAACTGTTGGGGTCTTCGGGTGTCCGATCTAAATTGTTTACAGATTGGTCAAGAAAATGTTGCAATGGTGTATGAAAGTTAGGAGTATTTTTTATTTAAACATTAGCAAGATTAACACGGGCTCTGACAACATACAAATACTGACATCATCAACGCTCGGTCCGACGACATCAACACTCTAATAGCACCAACACTGGCTCTGAAAACATCAACAGTGACTACGAGGTCCTGACCTTAGCAATAACCAGCGTCGTAGGGGGCATGGACGTCATTTGGGTGGGGCAGTGTGCGGCATTAGCCCCCCCCCTCCTCAATTTGCAGGTTTTATTTAAATTTCTATCTTCTGTTTCGCCTCCAGTTATAAACAATTTAACAAGCTGACCAAGTTTTGGTTTTGCCCCGCCCCTCCCCTCCCCACGAATAAACCTGAAATGACGCCCCTGGAAGGGGCTGCGGAGTGGGTGGTCAGCCCCCTGCGGCACTTTTTTTTTCTTCATAGAACGTGGTGCTAATTTTCGTCCAACTGTAGAATTTTTTTCTTGGAAGGAGGGCGGCGCCAAAATCTTTGGCTCGTCCCGGGGGCGCCACAAACCCTAGGCTACGCCGCTGAAAATGACTCTCTCGTCTTGATAGGTGACGCCAAAATTTTTAAAGTGCTGCAGTAGAGACTGTAATACTCTAATACTAAAACGTGAAGTGTTTGACCTACTTATCGCATCAAGATGTTGTATTTATCTGCCTTGGGTATTCATAATAATTTATTTTCTGTTTTTTTTTGTTTTTTTACACATTGTGATTTTGTAAAAGTCTTTAAAAATTTACATTTTCAACGCCAGCTGGTCAAAGAAGCTCATTGAGAAATTGCTATTCAACTCTATAACTAGAGACCTATGCAACAAGACACTCTTAGAACTGAACACGTACAAACAGCTAGACAAACTTTTTTCTTTCTTGATCAGTCATGCGTTTGCTAACATCCCTTCTTTTCCATAAATCACTTTCCCCCAACTATTATTTGCCCATTGGAATCGATTATTTCCCCTATGTTATAACAAGGAAAAAATGGGGGAGGGGGAAAGAAGAGACCACTCCTGTTGATCAGTACGGCGTTACATTCTGATGCACAACTAAATTGTAAACAGATACGAGTGAGATGAAAGTCCAAGCAAAAAAGACAACATTTTTTGTTTTGTTTTTTAAACTAGTTGCCTAGTGCGACACGCGCGAGAAGCTGTGGTTCTTTGATGCTCCACGGACGCCTTAAAATGTGTGTTTCTTTTGAGTACAAACTACTTCAACCTCCTGCTGACAAGGTTGTGTCTTTGAATGTGAAAGTATTTTGTCCAGACGGTGGAGCTCAATCATTGCCTAGCGATACCATCCCAGTTGTAGCTGAGTTCTTATATATATAATACAAATTAAAGCTGAATTCCTGCATTCAGCTATCCAAGTTATAGCTGAATTTTTGCAACTTTAATCCCAATTTTTAGCTGAATTCTTGTATCTGTAATCCCAATGATAGTTGAATTCTTGCATCTGTAATTCAAATTATAGCTGAATTCTTGGATCTGTAATCCCAATGATATCTCAATTTTTGCATCTGTAATCCAAATTATAGCTGAATTCTTGCATCTGTAATCCAAATTATAGCTGATTTCTTATATCTGTAATCCCAATGATAGCTGAATTCTTGCTCTTGAAAGTCAAATCTATTCCTTCTACTCCATTCGCAGCCTCAAATACATTGGCTTACCAAACATTGGTGCGGCATGAGGTGGGTCAAGCGTTAAGCCACACTCCTTCACAGTGTCAATATTTATATTCTCTAACTTCCTGTGTTCCCACTTCCGGAGACACTAATGGATACTGCTTGAGTTGTCTACTGTGCTCTTTTCTTTGTTATATTTTCATTTCTATTGTTGGCTGAGGAAGGCTCTATGCCGAAACGTCCTTGTTTTTTGTCATGTTATCTTATTTTAAGCTTCCACATACCTCGTTTCGCTATTTCCTTAATTTACTAAGCTTGAAAGCAGTCCTTTCATTTATATTTTCATGAAAAAAACAGTTGTAGTTGGCCGAAAATTCAGAGCCTTGGACCAAGCAATGTCTTAGAAATAATCTGTCTTCCATCCTTTGACTAGCCACATCTCACAGTGAATATATCTTCCATCCTTTGACTAGCCACATCTCACAGTGAATATGTCTTCCATCCTTTGACTAGCCACATCTCACAGTGAATATGTCTTCCATCCTTTGACTAGCCACATCTCACAGTGAATATGTCTTCCATCCTTTGACTAGCCACATCTCACAGTGAATATGTCTTCCATCCTTTGACTAGCCACATCTCACAGTGAATATGTCTTCCATCCTTTGACTAGTCATATCTCACAGTGAATATGTCTTCCATCCTTTGACTAGCCACATCTCACAGTGAATATATCTTCCATCCTTTGACTAGCCACATCTCACAGTGAATATGTCTTCCATCCTTTGACTAGTCATATCTCACAGTTAATATGTCTTCCATTCTTTGACTGGCCACATCTCACAGTGAATGTCTTCCATTCTTTGACTAGCCACATCTCACAGTGAATATGTCTTCCATCCTTTGACTAGCCATATCTCACAGTGAATATGTCTTCCATTCTTTGACTAGCCACATCTCACAGTGAATATGTCTTCCATCCTTTGACTAGCCACATCTCACAGTGAATATGTCTTCCATCCTTTGACTAGCCATATCTCCCAATGAATATGCCTTTCATCCTTTGTCCAGCCATATCTCAGAGTAAATCTATCTTTCACCCTTTGGCTATCCATATCTCGCATGGAATCTGTCCTTGACCCTTTGTCTATCCATATCTCGCATGGAATCTGTCCTTGGCCATTGTCTAGCCATATCTCACATGGAATCTGTCCTTGGCCCTTTGTCTAGGCATAACTCAAAATGAATCTGTCTTTCACCCTTTATCTGGGCATATCTCATAACGAGATATGTCTTTGACCTTTTGTCTGAGCATATCTCATAATGACCGTGTGGACGAACTTCTTCTTCTTTAAAAAAAAAAAATCGTCTTGCATTTTTCACATTCAATTTTCGTCTCTTGCTGAATTTTAATGAAATAATTAAATAAAAAAAGGCGAACATTCTTTAGCATACTTTTTGTCAACATTCTTTAGGAGTTTCTGCTCAAAAAGTAGATTTAAAAAAAAAAAAATTTAAAAAATAACAACAAAAAAAATACCCAATAAATATCTAACAAATTGTTAGGGTACATATATATACATATCTTGGCTCTAAAGCTACAGATCTCCGCTACAAATTCTCCAGCTGAAGTCTGTGCACTCACTGCCTAATAGGGAGCTAAAGGGTTACACGCAGAGAGCTAATTGGACAGCTGTGGATGAGAGCAGGTGGCACTGAGGTAAACAATGGCATATCCTTGGATGGGGTCCAGATTGGGGGGAGGGGATGGGGGTGTCCTGATGGTTGGGGGTCTAGATAGAGGGGTCCAGATGATGGGGTCAAGATGGAGATTCCAGATGGTGGGGTCCAGATGGTGGGGGTCTAGATAGAGGGGTCCAGATGGGGAGTCCAGATGGTGGGATGCAGATGGGGGGTCCAGATGATGGGAGCCTAGAGATATATATATGATGGTAACTTAAAAGTTATGATTTGGTATCTCAATGATACTCCCTATCCAGTCATTTCAACATTTGGGTAGAATGAAGTGAAAAGTTATTGTTCGTATGTGTGTGTATATATCGTGGAAGGGGAATTATTTTTAGTGACTGATTCGATGATGTGGGATCCGCTTCTTACCGTGAGAGTAATCTTTTGATTTGAGGGCACTTGTTTGAGTTGATGTCCTGCCAGGGGGGGATAAGCGGGTACAACTCATTGAAGTTATCTGATTCGTCTGGTGAGATTGGAGGGGTGGGGGGGGGGGCGAGGAAAGAAGGAATCCATCCAGGAAAGTACAAACAGCTTTAGAGATGGCGTTGGGTTATAGAAATGGCCACTGGGCTTTAGAAATGTTCATTGGGCGCCAGAAATGTTCATTTTGGGTTTTCGAAATTGATATTTGGTTTTAGAAACTGACATTTGGTTTCACAAACCGACATTTGGTTTTACAAACTGACATTTGGTTTTAGAAACTGACATTTGGTTTCACAAACTGATATTTGGTTTTACAAACTGACATTTGGTTTTACAAACTGACATTTCGTTTTACAAACTGAATTTTGGTTTTAAAAACTGACATTTGGTTTTACAAAACTGACTTTTGGTTTTAGAATCTGACTTTTGATTTTAGTAACGGAAAATGGTTTTAGAACTTGGCACTGGTTTTAATAAATTTGCAATTATTTTATGTTTTTTTATTTAATTTTATTCGTTTTAGTTGGCATTGGCTTGAAAAAAGGGGATTTGGGATTTAGAAGTCGGCTAATGGTTTTGAGGAGAGGGTATTACCTTATAAATATGGTTTAGGCGATGTCAATGGCTTTTAGAGATATTTTGGGCTCATTGAGTTGACAATTTGTTGTTAGTGTAGGCCAGGGGTCGGGAACCTTTTTGTCTGAGAGAGCCATGGACATCACATATTTTGAACAGTAATTCTGTGAGAGCCATACATTATGTTTAAAACTAAAAATTCAAGAAAATGTGTGCATTTTGTGTAGTTTCAACACTAAAAATGCAATAATTATGTCTCTGAATTCTTTTTAATAAAATTGTTATGCTGTTGCTAATTAATAATGAGTATTTGTTACAATTAATGCGCCTTTCTTTTATAATCGAACATTTGTCTGAGAGCCAGATGCAGCCATCAATAGAGCCACAGGTTCCCAACCCCTGGTGTAGGCAGCCGTTTATTGAGAGAGGCCAATAGCTTGAGGAAACCTTGGAACGTTGTGGGAGAGAAATAGTTTGACTGTTTAAGCAGGAATTTTACAACGACGGACATGTCCTTTTGTTTCAGACAAGCTCTCTTTGGATAATACACTGACTCTTAAATAAAAGGCGAAATAACACACTGACTCTTAGTAATAGGCCAAATAAAACAGTGACTCTTAGCAATAGCCCAAAATATACACCGACTCTTATTAATAGGCCAAATAATACACCATCTTATGTCAT
This sequence comes from Lymnaea stagnalis, assembly GCA_964033795.1. Lineage (NCBI taxonomy): Eukaryota > Metazoa > Mollusca > Gastropoda > Lymnaeidae > Lymnaea > Lymnaea stagnalis. The sequence continues at coordinate 61,225 of CAXITT010000049.1, read as the reverse complement.
TATTCCTTTCCACATTGCGACTGAGCCATAATGGTATGCACATTATGAGATCCCCTCGATAAATTGGTCTACTGCACGCCTTAAAAGTGAACTAGTTAGTGGTTTTGACCCTCCCATTGATTGGTCATTCATTAGTGACCGCGCCAAGCCGATGTTGGTACCACCAAAAGCGAGACGGGTCGATGCATGGTGAGGCTGCTTGAATGTTGATCACATCACTTCTGAGACCAACTTGAACATCTCCGGGGATGCCTCCTTTATGAACTAATGCACTTACACGTTCTATGGCCCCTTAGCTTCTCAGAGAGGTTTTACGTTCTGATTTCTAATACCTGGGATGGGGTAGAGCAGAGGTTCCAATCCTGGAGTGCTCGTACCATTTTTTTAGGGGGGGGGGAGGGGGGACATGTTTTTTTTCCAAGGGCTTCGTTGAAGTGAGATCATCTTCATTTGACATTCAATCATTTGACATTCAATCATTTGACATTCAATCATTTGACATTCAATCATTTGACATTCAATCATTTGACATTCAATCATTTGACATTCAATCATTTGAGATCAAATCATTTTAAACATCCAACCCACCAAAATCCAACCCACCAACAACCAACCCACCAACATCCAACCTACCAACAACCAACGACCCAACATCCAACCCACCAACATCGAATCCTCCGATATCAAACAAATGGAGACCTATTTATCCTATTGTGCAAAAACAAAAATCCGCCAAAGCACTTTACTGACGATATCCAAATCCACTTTAAATACCCACGTTAAATTACCTAATCACCATTTACCTGGCTTGTCCACAAACCTCACCATTTACCTGGCTTGTCCACAAACCTCACCATTTACCTAGCATGTCCACCCACCTCACCATTTACCTGGCCTGTTCGTCCACCCCAACCTTTACCTGGCATGCCCACATCACCTCACACATTGACCCTGCATGCTCAGCCGACCAGACGTGTCCTGTCAACAACCTCAACCTCCCCCAACAAGCTTCAGCCACTGCTGGCATCAGTCTGAAAGATCATAACTTTTCAGCCATGTCAAAGACAGCCCCCCCAACCCCACCCCACCCCCCACATCAACCATACCATTGGAAGGTACAGCCACGCTAACCCGGAAGACAATGTCATTAAAGCTATGACAGAGGTCGCGAAATATGGTGCGACTGCAACACTGTAAATATGAGCTCCCATTGACTGTAAATGGGACAGCAACACTGTAAATACCAAGTATGTGAGTGACAGTATGACCTTCATCAAACCATTGATACTGAGTATGACCTTCATCCAGCCACTGATAACAAGTATTAGATTGATAGAATGACCTCTATCCAGCCACTGATAACAAGTATTAGGTTGATAGTATGACCTTCATGACAACCTTTGATACCAAGTATGTGAGTGACAGTATGACCTTCATCAAACCACTGATACTGAGTATGACCTTCATCAAGCCACTGATAACAAGTATTAGGTTGAAAGTATGATCTTCATGAAAACATTTGATACCAAGTATGTGAGTGACAGTATGACCTTCACCAAGCCACTGATACTGAGTATGGCCTTTATCAAGCCACTGATAACAAGTATTAGGTTGAAAGTATGACCTTCATTCAGCCACTGATAACAAGTATTAGGTTGAAAGTATGACCTTCATCAAGCCACTGCTAACAAGTATTAGGTTGAAAGTATGACCATCAAGCCACTGATAACAAGTATTAGGTTGAAAGTATGACCTTCATCAAGCCACTGATAACACGTATTAGGTTGAAAGTATGAACTTCATCAAGCCACTGATAACAAGTATTATGTTGATAGCATGACCTTCATCAAGCCACTGATAACAAATATTAGGTTGATAGTATGACCTTCATCAAGCCACTGATAACAAGTATTAGGTTGATAGTATGACCTTCATCAAGCCACTGATAACAAGTATTAGGTTGATAGTATGACCTTCATGAAAAACTCCTTGATACCAAGTATGGGGTTGGCAGTGTGACCTTCATCAGCCCACTGATACCAACCATGACCTTCAGTCAAAGCCCCATTCTTCAGATGGCTGGAGATTCTTTCAGCTGAGCAGCCATGACAGCACGAAACACTCATAAACGTTGAATAAGATACCGCACACGTCACTTCCGCCAAAGAATCTTTTCCTATCAGTACATTTTTTCATCATTTCAGTGACCTAGTCTCTCGGCTTTAGCCCTTAAAACTCAGGGACTCTCAAATCAATCTTTCCATTGAAATGAAATCCCAACCCCAAATATTCTGTGTATTGACCTGTGACGTCAAATCTTTGTAAAAATCTTGTGACGTGATTAGTTCTTCCTGTCTTAACAAAAATTGGCCGGATTTTTTAATTGTTTTTAATTTAATTTTATGGGAATAAGAAGAATAAGAACCTATCAAAATTTGAGAATCCCTGTTAAATTTTGTTGTGTGCAGATATTAATTTTTGAGAAAGATCGCGACTCGTGATCCAGGGGACGTTTGTCACATAAGTTTTTTTTTTTTTTTTTTTTTGGTTGTTTTTTTACGGAAACTCCAAACTGAAAAATAATATCACGAATAACTATGTTCAGGACATGTCCGGCATGGCTCTGATGTCACTTCCGCCGGCGGAATCATAAATACGCTCGTGATCACATGGGATACACAAGATGGAGGCGGATGGTAGAATCTCATCGTCTTGAAATCAAACCACGGAGACGTTTGATCATCTTTGAACGTATTAGACTAACACTGTCATGATCATACTACAAGATGGCATAGACTAACACTGTCATGATCATACTACAAGATGGCATAGACTAACACTGTCATGATCATACTACAAGATGGCATAGACTAACACTGTCATGATCATACTACAAGATGGCATAGACTAACACTGTCATGATCATACTACAAGACGGCATAGACTAACACTGTCATGATCATACTATAAGATGGCATAGACTAACACTGTCCTTATCATATTACAAGATGGCATAGACTAACACTGTCATTATCATACTACAAGATGGCATAGACTAACACTGTCATTATCATACTACAAGATGGCATCAATGGAATGAGGAATACTAACACTTTCATTATCATACTACAAGATGGCATAGACTAACACTGTCATTATCATACTACAAGATGGCATAGACTAACACTGTCATTATCATACTACAAGATGGCATAGACTAACACTGTCATTATCATACTACAAGATGGTATAGACTAACACTGTCATAATCATACTACAAGATGGCATCAATGGATGAGGAATACTAACACTTTCATTATCGTACTACAAGATGGTATAGACTAACACTGTCATTATCATACTACAAGATGGCATAGACTAACACTGTCATTATCATACTACAAGATGACATCAATGGATGAGGAATACTAACACTTTCATTATCATACTACAAGATGGCATAGACTAACACTGTCATTATCATACTACAAGATGGCATAGAATAACACTGTCATGATCATACTACAAGATGGCATAGACTAACACTGTCATTATCATACTACAAGATGGCATAGACTAACACTGTCATGATCATACTACAAGATGGCATAGACTAACACTGTCATATCATACTACAAGATGGCATAGACTAACACTGTCATTATCATACTACAAGATGTCATCAATGGAATGAGGAATAGGATTGGGGTTGGAGGGAGGGGGGCTCTGGGCTATTTGAAAAATAAGGAAATAAGGAACACACTGGACATGAAAACTTCAACAAAAAAATCCATAAGGAAATAGGGGAACAAGGTGTGTGCAAGCTTGAAATGTAAAGACAGAATAGTAAATGAACAAGGTATGCAGACGTTTGAAATGTAAAGACAGAACAGTAAATGAACAAGGTATGCAGACGTTTGAAATGTAAAGACAAGACAGTAAATGAACAAGGTATGCAGACGTTTGAAATGTAAAGACAGGACAGTAAATGAACAAGGTATGCAGACGTTTGAAATGTAAAGACAGAACAGTAAATGAACAAGGTATGCAGACGTTTGAAATGTAAAGACAGGACAGTAAATGAACAAGATATGTAGACGCTTGAAATGTAAAGACAGGACAGTAAATAAAAAAACATCTCGACTATTTATAACTTTAATGGTGAACACTTCAGCTTTTTAAAAACTACATGGACTTTCTATTTCTTTTTGTTGGTTTTTTTTTTTTTTTTTTTAGTTTTTTTTTTTTTTTTTTTTTTTTTTTTTTTTTTTTTTTGTTTTTTTTTTTTTTTTTTTCATTTTTTATGTGTGCTGATGAAGGTTCTTAGTCAAATAATTCGTAGGGGTGCCAGACTAGTAAAATATTTCTTAGGGGAACTATTTTTAAGGGTGCGAGACAAGTCAAATAATTCGTAGGGGATCGAGATTAGACAAAGAATTCGTAGGGCTGCTAATTCGTAGGGGTCCTAGTAAAATAATTCGTAGGGAACCTATTCGTAAGGGTGCGAGACAAGTCAAATAATTCTAAGGGCGGGAGGCTAGTCAAATGGTTCGTATGGGGTGGGAGAATAGAAAAGGTTGGGAGCCCCTCACAAGGCAGAATATTTACTTAGCAACAACAAAAAACATGCTATAAAGCGTTGGAGACATTTACCGACTTAAATGACTCAATTAATCAAAATACAGCCTTTTCTCAAAAAAAAAAAAGTATTTTCCTTCAAATTACTTATTATCTTATTGACTTAAACCCGACTGTCTATTATAGTCTTAATTTGCACGATTTGAAATGTGTTTACAAAATTTTTTTATATTTTTTTTATTTAAACGCAAAAATTGTGCACCCCCAACAAGATCTGTTTGGGAACCCCTTTTACCTTCCCGCCCCTGAGACTCTTTCAATTATAAAGTTACTTTTTTTATTCTTAGACCAGAAGAATCCACTTTAATAATCTGGTAAGAGACGGGGTGCCGTTGGTGTTGAAAAAAAGTGTGTGGTGGGGGGGGGGGGGGGGGGGGTTCAACAATGGGAGTGCATCAACTTCAAATGTGTGGGTCTTAAGAATGTGCGAGGCTTAGGTTGGTAACATTCATCTGACAATGTGTTTCAAACCACGTTGTACATTTGTCTAGATATGTTACGCTTGTCTTACGCTTGTGGTGTGGCTGCTTCCATTTCCGGATAGCGTGCAAAATATAATTCCCGATAACTACGGTGAATATTTTTTTTTAGATACCTCTATTGCGTATGGTGCGCAAATTTTTTTTCGGAAAATGAAATCGTCTCAATTTCAATATGGTGTACATTCGGTTTAAAAGTGGTTGAAAAATTGATACAGTTTATGGGTGTGTGAAATAAAAAGTGTCCAGTGACGTATCATGGTGGGGGGAGGGGTGTAGCGAAAATTGAGTTTCTTAAATGTGCGTTACTTGAGTTTATGTTTTGTCAACTAACTATAATGTAGATGGGAAGTTCACGCATTGCTGTCACCAATGTATGGCGAGCTATAACTATATATATATATATATATATATATATATATATATATATATATATATATATATATATATATATATNAAATGAGACATGCAACAGTTGACCAAAGTAATAAATGAGACATGCAACAGTTGACCAAAGTAATAAATGAGACATGCAACAGTTGACCAAAGTAATAAATGAGACATGCAACAGTTGACCAAAGTAATAAATGAGACATGCAACAGTTGACCAAAGTAATAAATGAGACATGCAACAGTTGACCAAAGTAATAAATGAGACATGCAACAGTTGACCAAAGTAATAAATGAGAATGCAACAGTTGACCAACGTAATAAATGAGACATACAACAGTTGACCAACGTAATAAATGAGACAGCAATCTCATTCGGACCTTTCCCTCCATAGCCAATTTATTAGGATGTCTTTTTTTTTTTTTTTAAACAGGAGGAAGACTCCAAATTGGAATCGCCTGGTACATTATAATCTTTACACTAACAATCAATGTTGTGTATTTTTCAATTCTAGTTGTGTCTTTTTGAATGCTAGTTGTGTCCCCGGGGAAGACACATTAAGTTCATTGTTGGCCAGAGCAACACAGTTGTTGCCTTTTAAACATAGTATCACGTATGTCCAATAAATACAACAACAAAAAAGGGTGAAGAGGTCGTCTCGCTAGTCCAAACGTTTACTTCAGTGAAGCTGGGAGGGTGAAGAGGTCGTCTCGCTAGTCCAAACGTTTACTTCAGTGAAGCTGGGAGGGTGAAGAGGTCGTCTCGCTAGTCCAAACGTTTACTTCAGTGAAGCTGGGGTCGAGAGAGTACCCGGCGTTGAAATATTATTCTCTGATCTGGAACGAAAAAATAGAACTAATAATTTTTTTTTTTTAATATTGGTTTGAGCAACAAAACTTTAAGTCAAACTAAACAAAAGAGATTTATGTTCTATCGATTTTTCAATAACATGTCATGCACACAAGAAAAAAATAATAATTTCACATTTCAAGCCAGTCCCAGAAAATTTTTTAAATTATTAGTTTTTATTAAATCGAACTTATTTCATGGTCTTTCCTTCATTCGACTCATTAAAATTTACATCAGCGTAAATGACAGTCTGTTGTTTTAACTCTCAATAGAGCGACAGGTTATGAATAACTCCATTATTGAATCATGCCGATGTAAGATTTCTTAATCCATTGAAATATTGCAGAGATCTTATTTGTTCCGCGGCTTTTATTCTTAATTTTCCTTTTCCTTTCTTTCTTTTTTTTTTTTTTTTTTTTTTTTTTTTTTTTTTTTTTTTTTTTTTTTTTTTTTATTTTTTTTTTTTTTTTTTTTTTTTTTTTTTTTTTTTTTTTTTTTTTT
>CAXITT010000049.1:31280-45087 GCA_964033795.1 Lymnaea stagnalis | reverse complement strand
ATGAAAATATTTTGTAAATGTCGCTGACTGGATCTTATAAAATATGCCAAAATCCAACGCTCCACTGCAGAACAGTTGGATCATCTAGTTTATTTTAAAAACCATCTCTAGTTTTACAATCGCCGCGGTTCTGAGGAACAAAATAATTCTGTAACAAAACTACGTCACACGCTTGCTAGCAGTCAAAGGCGATGGTGAGTGATTGTCGCTAGGGCGACAAGCCTAAACATTACTGTTGATGCAGCCAGCTAGTTACCTGTGACTGTGACCACACAAAGCAGCAATACGAGAATCACCGTCAATTCCATCAATACGATACGTCGCGGTTATTTATTTATATCCTTTGACACTCCCACCAATCCCCTACCCATGCGTGTCTCGTATGCCACAATTTCCGTAATCAACAACCCCACCTCCCCAGTCCCCATGAGTACTTTCGAAATATAATAAGGATATGCCCAACTTAAAAAAAAAAATTAAAAAAAAATACAACCAATCGTTTTTCTCGTTCATATTCACTGCCAGATCTTCATTCGAGAGGGCTAAAACGCCCAAACCCGAAAATTTATTAATTTTTTTAAATGGGGGGAAAATTTTTTTTCCACCGGGTCTCTGAAAATCGTAGTTTTCGCGGGTCTTGGCGTACAATCGTAAAAGACATCTAAAAATCGTACATTGTACGCCAAAATCGTAAGAGCAAACAGGTCTGTTAAGTTAATTAAAAAAACAACTAAATATAAATAATATGTAAACACAACTCACAGACTTTTATTTTGATATACAGGTAACATTTTCCATCCTGGAGTCGAGACCAAAACTATAGCTTGTGTAAAAAACAAAACCATTTAGAAATTTAAATTAAGCAAAGACTTAGAAATTATGTCACATTTTCCAGGAAACATTGAAAATGCTTAGCAAAACAATGAAAAGTAAATTACAAACTTAGAAAAAACAAATTACAATGTTATACATTTGATGGATTAAATATAAACAGTACAGACACTACCGTCACATCAAAAAACTGACATTATTTGGATGTCACAGTTTATCTCACAAGGTGATGGTCAACATCCTGTTTATGTTCTACGCATACCAACTTGTTATCACAATCAAGATATATATAACAATGCAAGATAAAAAAAATGGTGCTGTGATTTCAAATAATGATACACAATTAAAACCAAGGATATTTTAATGTCTGCTCTCACAAAAAAAAAAAAAAAAAAAAAAAAAAAAAAAAAAAAAACACAGATAGAAAACACGTTCAATTTTTACTACTTTAGACTTAAATATCTCATCACGACAACCATTACTGACAAATTACCAACATTGTAAATAAAAATTTGTTAAATCTGCAAATTTTTTTTTTTTAATTCTGTTTTTTTTCATGTTATTTTAGAATTGTAACAAATTTAATAATTAAGTACAGCAATCTGAAAAAAAATTGTCTAAGAAAGCACAGTCATGAAGCATCTTGAAAGCCAAAATACACTCAATGACTGTCGACATGGCTTCCGAGTTAATAGATCATGTGAGACCCAGCTTCTTAAATTTGTAGAAGACCTGATGACCAATCTGGAGAACCACAAGCAGACTGACGTGCTGGTAATTGAATTTGCAAAGGTTTTTGACAGTGACAATCATAGTTTGCTTCTACACAAACTCCAGAGATATAGGATCCAAGGCACACTAAAACATGGATCTCTAGCTTCCTCAGCCACCGATGCCAAGCAGTTGAGTTGTTCGTCCGTCGAAGTCGACTACGATCATCGAATCATCCGGTTAGGGGCGGGGGGGGGGGGGGGGGGGGGGGGGGGGGGGGTTGGGGGGAGGGAAGGGGTTGGGATTGCGGTGAGCTCGTAGGTGGCTTGTTAGACCGATCCTTGCTCGGAATAATCTATGACACCGTGGGCATGGAATAGTTGCTTCAGACGATGACTTAATGTTGCTCTTTCGGACAAGCCAGCGTGTCTCAGCTGTGGTTATTCTATTAGCTTCATGGGAAGTAGTGGAAGTAGCCAAGCAGTAGTGGTCGACAGTACAAGCTCTTCCTTTGTCGATGTGAAGTCAGGGTCCCCCAGGGATCAGTGCTGGGACCCTGTTTGTTCCTAGCATACATTAATGACCTACCCGAGAAACTGACATCACAAGCAAGACTGTTCGCAGATGACACGGCGGTGTATAAGACGATCGCAAACAGATCTGACCAGGACCAGGTACAACAGGATCTCAATCTTTTAGCTGAGTGGGAGATGAGCTGGGACATGGAATTTCACCCTGCCAAGTGCCAGACACTATCAGTCTCTAGAAGTTGCACTCCTCTACACTACCAATACGAACTGCACGGCCATATACTTGAGCCAGTTTCCTCCGTAAAGTACCTACGTGTTACCATTCAAAGAGAGGTCGAGCATATTAACAATGTATGTAACCAAGCAAAAAAGACCCTAGGGTTCTTAAGGCGAAATCTAAAGATTGGCAACTCCTGTGTGAAAGGAAGAGCATATAAAGCCTTTATCCGTCCGATTTTAGATTATGCACCTTCAGTCTGGGACCCATTACCCAGAAGAGCATTGACAGGTTGGAGGCGGTCCAGCGACGAGCAGCACACTTTGTCCTAAACCGTAACAGGAATACCTCTAGTGTTGGCAGCATGCTGGAAACACTAGGCTGGTCACCATTGGAGGAACGCCGACGACAATCCAGGCTCTCCATGATGTACAAGATAAATAATGGGCTGGTCCACTGTTCCAGTATTAAACAGAAATTCGTCTCTCTCCCCCATAGATAGCGACGAGGCCATGACAGGCAATTCAGGCTCATACCAGGAAGAAGCCAGTATAGGAGCTGCTCATTCCTGCCCAAGACAATCAGGGACTGGAACAAGCTTTCAAAAGGAACGGTTGAGGCGGCAACACTAGACACATTTGTGTCTATTGCCTCAAGCCTTCAAACCCCCAGTGCATGATTCCCTCACGAAATGGCAATGAAAATCAGTGAAATTTCCTCATCAACACCAGGAACAGAAACATTGCAAACCCCATCTACATGCATAGGAGCAAAAATGATCAATAAATTGATCGTGGGCCCTTAAGATATAGAAGAAGAAGTCAATTAAAAGTTCATACAACTAGAACTATTCATAATCACAAATGATTAGACATGTACATTTTCTAATCTATTTTATACATTTGTGTTTGTCTTACATATTCAATTACACATCTACAGTTAAATTTTTTTTTTAAATTTAATTATGGAACATTTTAAATGAATGATTCTTAAAATTTGTGGATCTTTTAACAATTCATTATTCGTCTGGGGAAAGCTGAGATTTGTGTGTTGTGGTTTTTAATGGTACTGTAAAATAAATAAAATAGAAGGTTATAAGAGTGATCATTTTTTTTACACATAACTTGATAGAAACCTCATGAATAAATAAATAAATAAAAAAAAAATAATACACATTTTCAAGATACAAGCAAAGAGACTTGTGATGGTAATCTAAGTCATTTATTTATATCCATTTTATTTACACAGGCAGTACAAATAAAATGAAATGCTGAGTTGAATTACAAGAGGCTGAGCTGAAGGCAATATGAACAAAAATGTGCTAAAATCTGGCATTGCTGACTTGGTTGTGCCAAATTGTACGATGAAAGTCAAAAGAATTGACCGTGGCAAAGACAATATGCATCAATACTGAGAAAATTATTTGTTATTTCTTTTGCTACCTTTAACAGTAATAAGTCTGATTATTCAGGACTCTAGTTTCCGTTTTGTGACAAGAATACCTTGGTAAAATTTAGCAATTTCCACGTCAAGAATTAAGTCATCAAATGTAATGTTTAAAAAAAATACAGTTATGGGCAGTTGAGATAAGACCTTCTGATTATAGATCAAAATGTTCACAGGTCAATTGTTATACATAAAATATCACTGAATCTTAAATGTTGGACTAGGCCAGGGGTGGGAAAACTATGGCTCATGAGCCAATTGTACCTAATGCCTCCGCTTTAAATGGCTCACGCTACTTTAAAAAAAAATAATGATACAATAAGACTTGTCATACTCCCTGTGAGTGTTATTTATTTTCTGCTATTTTAATGGCAATTTCACATTATGTTTGATATTAATTTTTTACATTTAAAATAATAAATTCCCTATGATTCGGATAATACATCCCCCCACCCCTTCCCTCTCCTTTCACCATCTATGACTCTTTTACCTTGAACTTGGCTCGCAGATACAAAAGTTTGCCCACCCTCGGCTTAGGCTATCACATGCTTTAGTGGACAGGCGTGATGTGCCTTTTTTTCAAGGATATTTTTCTGCTGATAGTTTTCTAGCGTTTAAAATTTAAATGTGCCCAAGTACAAGGGCATTCTTATTGAGTAGTGTTGAAAGAAGCAACCGACTAATGTAAAGTGTTGTAGAACAAGGAGGCTACCATTAACACAGGCAGAGTCTCATTAAGTAGTGCTGAAATCAGCAACCATTTAACAGACAGAGCAATCAGAAGATGCCAGTACAAAAATACATGAGCTAGGACAAACACATTGTAATTAGGAAATACAATAGTAGAAAATTACAAAAATTCCACAATTAGCAAAAAGATTAAGGCAAAATGTAATGTGAGATGGGAGGTAGGTTAAGAAAAATTTTTTTTAAAAGAAGAGAATTTCACTTTTTGAAGATTAAAAACTTAACACAAAGATTTTCACATTTTTATCTTCCCAACTATATAAAAAAAATAATTAATATTTAGTTAATTAGCGCGCTTTATTTTTCCCCACCAAAGTATTTTTTTTGTATCTACCTCATTATATTATGGATTATTCAACTATGATTGAGATAAAGGAGTCTACATGCAAAGTTATTTGATAATATAAAAACTTGGAAAGCAATAGAAGGCAGAAAACAAAACACTCTTGAACCAGATAAGGCAGCTCTATGAAAGTTACAATATTAATTAACTATCTTATTCCAACACTTCCAGTACAGCATTTGTTTGAAATGATGTCATACAGTTAAAAGATGACAAAGGTCACAAGGAAAGCACCTCAGATACAATTTTTAAATCCTTCATTTGAATTCATTGCAGACACTTGAGTCAGAGGTTATTCAGATGCAACATTAATTATATGAAATGATTACAGACTTAGAGGCTATCGTTTCTTTACAGCATGCTTTGATTTCATGGACTGATGTCAAGAATCCCCATTGTTTTTTCTTGGTGAAGGATCTTGTAATGCAGGAATTTCTTGATTTATTCAAGGGGAAAACCTTATCTGGCAATTTCCCAGAAATTAATTCAGCATCCATGGTTTGAAACTGAAAGAGGCTCACAGTGCATATTATACACAAAGCTTTAAAATCAAGCTACAAGACAGCAAGAACAGGCGGGTGCTGTGATTTGAAAGATGTTCAAGTAAACTGAGTGGTGCATTCATTGGACACTTGAATGATTTGTACATTTACAACCTACTTTTTCTGCTACTGCTAATCAATTTTTTTTTTAATAACATCTTTCAAATCACTCTGATACAGAAGTCTTTGCATGAGGATTAAAGTTTAAAACCTTTAGCAAACTCAGTTATACACGGACAGCATACGTTCACTTGTCCCAAAACAGAACAGTAAACTGAAAGTCCACAATAAGGAATGCAAGTAAACTTGCTAATAATGAATCAAACTAATCTGAGATTCAAAGCACATAAAACTAATTCTTTATATAAGCTTGTGTGTACAACAGTGTACAACTGTGTACAACACTCCATATTGCACAAGCCCATGAAACTGTGGCCTCAAATTGTTTTCCTTTTTTTTTTTTTAAAATGCATCCTAAAAAAAATTATTTAAGTAAAATTCTTCTAATATCTGATGTTTCCCTCAAACAAATTATTCAAAAACATGGAGAATTTTAATACACAACATGATATTTGTTAAAAAAAAATTGCATTGCAACTGGCAACATTTTGAAATCTCCAGAACGTTGTGTGGTGCAGGCATTCAGGAAATCCAGCAAGTTTACAATAAATACAGGTACAGCATCAGCTGCAGGTTGTCATAATGGGGCAGGAACATGTATCATGAGAGCATCAACAGAGCAAACACGTGTCTTTAACTGGGACATGGGATAGTTTGGTATTGCTTATTGAGACAGGGCAAGAAGTAAAATTGGGATGGACTCAAATAGTGATTGAAATATATATATATACATATGGTAGCTGGGGTATCGCAATCATGTTGCGTGTGAAAAATACAGGAAGAGGTGAATAACTTATAATAATAATTCCAGATGGGGCTCCATGTGTCCAACAATGCTTAGATGTACTTCTGGTGTGTATGTGATCAAGCTCACTCCATGGAGCAGCAAATGAGAGCACATAATGGTGTGCTGTTGTAAAACTTTGAAAAAAAAAACTCCTAATGTGTGTAATGCTTTTATGAAATAATGAAAATGAAAAAAAATATGTAAATCTTAAGTTAAAATGAAATAATAACTGGCTCAAATCAGCAGGATTGTTTAAGTAGGGTTTAAAAGGTGGATTTGATGTGTTTTAAACATTATAATTGTAACATCAACATCAGTGGTTCATAAAATAATGCTCCTCCTTACATTAAAAAAAATAATTTAAAATAGAATTTAAAAAAATAAACCCATGAAAACGTTTCTACATCAATAAATGTCTGACACTAGCACTGCAAGCAAGGGATAACAACAGAACAATGAATATATGACATCTGCATTGCAGGCATGGGATAACTGCACTAAGAAATGCACTAATGACAGTGGTGTTTGGAGAGTTTGACTAAAGCAGTAACATGGTTCAGTTTCCATGTACCACATTATGAAGTGCCTTAAGATATAAAAAACATCACTATCAAAATAATATCTTACAGGGCGGAATTATCAAGTTAGCAAAGCTGTAGCACCCCATACTGGACAGGGAAATAGAAATTTATTTTGGAACAGTTCAGAGGGGGTGGAGGAAAGAGAGGAGGAGAAAAAAAAAGGTAAGTTTATTAATTTTTAAAAAAGAGAGGTGGGGGGGGGGAGGGTTGTAGATCAATGAATTATTATATTATTATTATAATAATTTTTTTTTTATATGTATTATTTAAAAACAAATTTGGATACCAATATATTAAACATATTTATCGTTTTAGACCTATTCAAGATGTTAAGAATATTATTAAAATACATACTTACATTAGGTAAGTCTAAATCAGTTAATAACATTGACAATTGTATATGTCAAAGATACTAGTATACTTTAAAGAAGCTGAAATTTTTTCAGAATACCTTGCAAGTACTTTGAGCTGATTAATGTGACGCTTAACTTTGGGGAAACATTCACAAGGTCTTGTAGGAAACATTCACAAGGTCTTGTAGGGAAACATTCACAAGGTCTTGTAGGGAAACATTCACAACGTCTTGTAAGGAAACATTCACAAGGTCTTGTAGGAAACATTCACAAGGTCTTGTAGGAAACTTTCACAAGGTCTTATAGGAAACATTCACAAGGTCTTGTAGGAGACATTAACAAGGTCTTGTAGGAAAAACTAACAAGGTCTTGTAGGGAACATTCACAAGGTCTTGTAGGGAACATTCACAAGGTCTTGTACACCCAAAATTATTCTTTCATTTTTCTGGGGTAAAAAACAGCTCCAGTGTTAATAAAACATGCTAGAAAGCTCAAACCTAATTACTTACAATCATCGTGGAAAAAAAATTGTTTTTTTTGAAAAATCAAATTTTCATTCAAACAAATATATAAATTTCTAAAGAAAATTTAAGGCTTGCATGCCACAATATATTTCACCCTTTAAGACAAGCTATGATATACGATGCTGTCTATGACTCTTTACATTTTAAATTATAATTAAACAGTGCATTTTATCTTTAAAAAAAATATTCCTATAACAAATTCTCATAACATGGAATTTTACATACAAATGAAAATCCAGACAAATAGTGAAAAGGTATCCAAAAAAAGGGCTAAGAATAAATCCATAATTTTTTTAAATAGAAAAACATGGTAAGAATTGTTTGTAGTTTCTTTTATCAAATAAAATCAAATTTAATTTACATTGAAAGGTGTAGAAATATTGACATGTTCCAATTTTCACATTAAAATTCATATCTTTATACATTTGTAACTCACTAACTAATATGCATTTTGAATAAAATCTGCATGATTTCATTTTAAGATTAAGACTGAAGATGTTAGATAAGTCATGTGACCCCCGTGTCACGTGACAAGGTGTATGACAAGGTGTCACGTGACGAGGTGCCACGCTAATGTTAAGTTAAAGCTCCAGCATGTTTTTTAACATCTGATTGATTTGTTTGAAATGCCGGTACACTTTTGATTTACAATTCAGTCTTTGGTGCTCAAGTCCTGTCTTAAACAAAAAAGAAGCAAAGATTTGATCAGGTGAGTATAAACTCCACTGTCTGTATCACAACCTCTCAGAACATACCCCAACGAGTAATCACCATCTCTAACATTAAGGGTGGGGTGGGCGGGTCAACAACATATGGTGGAAAAGATCTAGTTGTGCTATGGCTGTTGTCAGGTTTAACAACATGCATTAGCCAGGTAAAGCTGTATTTAACAACAGATATTATTTAACCAGGTCAGTTGTTCTAATAAAATAGAATAAATATATATGAAATAATTATAAAAATGTAGAAAATACTGTTTGATATATGTAATCAATGATGAATTGCGTTCAAGCTGTGTCAAAGAAATAGAAAGGACAAGGTATGTGGAAGCTTGAATCAAAAGACAAGACAATAAGAAATTAAGCTTTTGTCTAAGCGCCTACCTCAGAAGAAAGGACATCTCATATTGGTTGTCTTTATAAAAAAATTAGATTATGTTTGTTGGCTGCGTTATCTAATATTGACAATGAAATTTCACATTTGAAATATGACATCCCTGCTTAAAAAGTAAAATTATTTCATTGTGTCCAAATAATAAAAAAAATTGCAATTAATTAATCCTTTAAGCTGACGGTCACATACAAACTCTCAACCGACAGTTGAAAATGTGTACTAAAAAGCAAATCTCTTACTGGACCAACAGAAACATGCAATAATTTCAATTGATCTACAACTGTATTATTATATATAATGTCTCTTATAAGATGAGCAGGTCAATTTTCAATCACATAAAGGTTCACTCACTTAAAGATTCAATCAACACATTTTTCAGTCAGTCCAGCCTGCTTGCACACAGATGCCCTAGGAGTGTTTGAAGGCAGTTAGTGGGCATAGGAGAAAGTGTAGCTCCGATAGGTCTTGTGTCTTTGTTAAGGCCAAGGGTTGTCTGCTGCCATCACTGGTGGTTACCGACAATCTGAAAACCACACTTCCTGTTTTCCTCCTTGTATACAGATGTCAGTGTTAAATTTCCATGACAGTGTTTTGTTTGTGTGTCTTGCTGTGCAACATTTCCCACCTGTGTCTCGCTGTGCAACATTTCCCACCTGTGCCTTGCTGTGCAACAATTCTCAATGCATTTTTTGTGTGGTTTAGTTGACTAATAAATATATCATGCATCTGGACTTATACAATCTGAAAAAAAATGTTACAAATCTCTTATTCTAAATATTCAGATAATCAACTAATTCCACTTGACCTAGTAAAAAAAATGTTACAATTCTCTTATTCTAAATATTCAGATAATCAACTAAATACACTTGGCCTAGTAAAAGAGCATCGAAGGCACCACATAAAGTAGCAAACACACCACCTGTTTTGTAGCTTACCCAATAATTTGATTAAAGATGGGGGAACCTAATTAACTAATTAATCCAACCGCACTCCCCCCACAATCACAAAATCTTAATTCCAGACCCACATTGGATCAGATGATTTTTAAAACAGTTATATTTATTAGATCAGCACATTTTATTGCCCTTTCAGTATGGCCTTGGCCTACATTTATACGATTTCAATAAGTCTACATTAAAACAGAAAATGTTATTGCTCTATCACAGTGGTCTATAGACCCATGACGATAGACCCCTGGCCATAGCCCCCTTGGTTAATAGACTGCTTGACCCATAGACTGCTTGGCCCATAGGCCCCTGGCCATAGACCCCTTTCCTGGCCCACAGACCCCTGGTGGAGATATACCAAGGGTGGCAACTCCCATCTTGTTTCCCCATTACCTTCCATGAGTGGCTGCTCCTCATTGACCTTGTTGTCCTCATCACTGCTGCTGCTGTCATCTTCGGATTCTTCGTCCTCTTCCTCCCCGTCCCTCTCCTCATCCTGCTCCTCCCGCTCCTCACCGTCTGCGTGAGGATTGTGATCCTCGTTGTTGTTCTCGTTCTCGTCATCATTCTCCTCGTCATCAATCGCTTCCTTCCTCTCCGTCTGACTCTCGCCATCACTTTCTTCCCCGTTGTTGGGCGTTTGTATCATGATCATGTTGTCTTCCACATCAACATCATCAGGTTTCCTACTAAAGAAAGAAAAAAAAACAAGAAATTAAAATAATTTAAAAGACATCAAATTATTTTTGGCACTGTAATTTCTTTTTTTATCGTATGTCTATGTAGGCTTCTGACTATAAACATTCCCACACAAGCCATTACTCACTCATCACCTACTTTAAAATTCCTACTCAACCAGGAAACTGAAATGTTGCAGAAATCTTTCTTTGGTTATACATTGTACTTGAAAAAACTTAACTTTAATCATTGTTTAGATTTAAGCAAAACCATGATATCTATGCCTTTTTACCAACAAGAACATTCTCATGACACTCACTTTCCATAATGATCTTGACCCCTGTAATGGGAATGGGACCTCATGAAATGGCGGAGTAGCCAGAGTACAAGGATTGTAACTGGAATAGTCACTGCTAATATTGGCATGATGATCATCAGCACAAGGTCACGCGTCACAGTTGCGTCATGAACGCTACTGCTGTTAAGGGCCCTGTATTAAAGAGGTCAACTATTTAAAACAAGTTCTAATTTTTAACTGTTCTATAAAACAAAATATTTGATGAAGGTGCTATTTTGTTTTCTTTATAATGAACACAATCTAAATGATTATCCCTTTCATTTTCATTTCTCAATATTTTTTTTTTGAAAATCTCAAACTGAAAGATAAAATATCAACAAAATTCTTATATTTTATTTCCAAGTCAACTAGATGCTTGTGGGAATATGAACTGTCTATGCTTCACTTCAAGTAGTTAGAAATGAAGTTTTAAAAAATAGACATCAGGTCCATAGTCACATTAAGTGAAATGAATAATTAACCATTGGCATTACCTGGCAAGTCTAAGTGCCAATTGACCAGGTGATGAACTGTACATATGGAAGAGTACCCGGCTATAGAACATGTCACATCACCAGAAAAAGGTAAAGCAAATCTGTACAGAGCTTGAAGAGTCGTCTCTGGCAACCTTGACATCTAGTGTCTTAGATGGTGCCTGTGGCAAAACGGACAAAACAATCTTTGCAACTGTTACCACTGACCAATTAGTGAAACAATAAAACTAACAGCATCAGCCTCAGAGTTGCCAGATAGCATCAACACCTAGTGATAACATAGGGTGGCCAGTTTTCTGGAAATTCTCACAATTTGAAATCCAGGATGCTCAAACCTCTTTTAATCCTAACATATTTTTTAAATAGATTTTTATTATCTAGTATGAAAAGCAAACCATTCGAGTTCATTAAGAATGGCTATTAAAAAATTATGTATGTGTATTCAATTTAACCCCTGTACACCACTTAACATTGGAAAAACAGCTTGTATTGCCGGCTACAACAAACACGGAAACTTACAGCCCAAACAAACTTGACAGGAGGATACCCCGCATATTCAAGTCTGCCACACGTCATGTTGACGCAGTGACTCCGCTTGTTGTAAAGAGCCATAACTTCTGACTGGCTCATATTCAGCTTGTTGTTAATGACAATGGGACACACTGTAGAGTAAAGTAATGATGTCATTGGACGGATAGCATTGTCATGGATCAATTTACTCAGATAAAGAAGCATTGTGAAGACAGAGGTTTTTTTAGGGCTGTGGTAGCTTTATAAATTATCAGGCACAGGGAAATCTTGACAATAGTAATATCCTGGACTAACATTACAAGCTGGAAAGCCTACAATACTTATCAACCTACTCCTAGCTCAGCCAAACTCAGGTCTGCTGACTCAGTAGTATTACTCCTAGCTGAGGCTAACATAATAAGTTTAATGGAATCAACTAACTATGAACTGTCTAGTTGGTTATCCTGGTCCACATTTCGTTGTTGCTGTACCGTGCCTGTGCTATGTAAAGCCCATGGTCAAAAATATTCACATTCTTTAGATAAATGCCAGAGTTTTCCCTAGAGACACTCAATCTGTGAGAATAATAAGGTTAGATACAAACAATGGTAATGACTCAAAGTAAGTATTGCTGCAAAACTTTATATTTTGTAATATTAGAAAGCGTGTATGTTATTTTGTTTAACATATCTGACAAAACATAGCACTCACATATCTAAAGCTAATTATTGGCAATCTTTATAATGATACGGAGAAAGCAAAACAGACCTGTCTATCATTGGTTTTAATTCTCTCCTGCCGTTGAATGTGGCAAGGACCACTGATTTCTCACTGTGCCTGCGTTGGAAAGACAATGTTATGACAGTGGATGTGTGGCCATCCCTTGAGATGACATCAAGCGGCCAAGGAATGTAAGCAGTGGTCCCCACACAGGCATGCACCTCTTCAATTCTGTCAGGTCCTATCAATACATCTTCATGGTCTAGGTCTATCAGAGAAAGTGTATTGATAGAAATACTTTAAGATACTTTTCCATCCACAGTGAAAGAGTTATTGCCACAAATGCACACATATCTTTCATTTCACGGAAGCCGAGACCAGCGTCATTGATGTAAACCTTCCAACACCTTTCTTGTCATTTTGATCATCAACTTGTCAGCAGCATTGTGTTGTTGCAAGAACAAATTAGTAGTTTCCTTTCAACATCAATACTTTTTATCTTTAGAAAAAAAAACCTGTAATCAAACAAAATTGTACAACATTTGATTATATAGATCAAAAGATATATGAGCACAATGTTGAAAATGATAATCAATGTTAGTTCACTTTTGGGGTAACTTGATTTATAGTAACCTAAAATGAAACAGCTCAGTTTATAAAAATGATTATTCATCGTTACATTTTTATAAGGAATCAACTAATCTCAATATTTAAAAGATTTTGTACCTTATTTTGTACACAATAAAAATTAAACATTTTACTACGAAAAAAAAGGAAAAATTTCCAGCCATCTTTTGTCATTTAGGGCAACTTAAACAGAAAATCTCTTCTACAAGAAAACATCAACATTTGGAGAACAGCAAATATTAAATAAACAATTTTTATATATCTAATTGTGTACACTTTAGATCTCAAATATTAGCCTGCTAAATGATTATCAGAATAACCATTCATTTTTTTCATCCTAACAAAAAGGAGCTTTATGGCACCCTAGAAGGGAAAATAAGAAGTTAATAATTAAATGACTAAAAGATGATCAGTGGTTGGCTTTTAATTTACAAAACTCTTACAAATTATAAATTGTCTTGTTTTTTGTAATAATAAATTTTGTTTTTGTGATAATAAATTTGTTTTGTATTTGTAATAATAAATTGCTTTTATTTTTGTAATAATAAATTGTCTTATATTTTGTAAAGAAAGGCAGTATTTGAATAGCAATACTTGGAACTATCCTCTGTTTGAGTAAATGGTAAAGATTCCCCCCCCCCCCCCCCCC
>CAXITT010000049.1:9583-30124 GCA_964033795.1 Lymnaea stagnalis | reverse complement strand
AACTTCCTAAATGCTAATAATGTCCTGGAATTGGCGATGATTTAATCCCTTGACCCTTATGAAATGTACAACCTTGATGACAATCTGCATCTTTAAAACTTTTGAGCTTTTACATTTCACCATACATACATTTTGGTAGGAAAATTGTATGCACCATCAGTAGCTACACCATTCACACCACGATGTAGCATATTGAGTAGATAAAATGTTTTACCGTCTAAGACATAGGAGTTGCAGAAAATGCTTTAAACGAGCATGTCCTACCAGGTAAGATTGTGGGGCATAAATGAAAAATTACTTTGTGTTTTGTCGCAATCTCATTTTTGTAAGTTTAGGGGATTCCATAAAGTACATCACGTCTGAAGATCAGGGATGGGGGGTGGGTGTTCTTAGAAAGTGTGACAGTTTGTGACATGGGGAGGCAAATATATTGTGTTATGTGACTCATTTTAAATTTTTTATCATACTTAATAAAACCTTAAAATGACAGTGATGTTGAACTTTATGTTGTGATGGATATTTTCTGACAGAAGATGTCATTTTTATAAATTTGATAGTTTAACACTCTTGGGAACGGAGCCTTTTTGTGGTGTCTGTGCCAAACGCCGGATCCCTTTTTATGAGCTTGGCACTCGCATTGCAAACATTTTTATAAAAAATGAATTATTTATTTTACATACATAAAACTATATATAACCTTGTAGGAAATTGAATAAGCTAATACAATATTTATACATAAAACTGAAATTTCAACATTTATGCAAACGAGTTATCCTGATTTGCATAATTTATGAATGAATTTTTTGTTAAACTGAGACTAAACATGACTTACCAGTGTAAATTGTGTGAATTTTTGTATGGATGTAGCATGATTAGATCCTAACACATGTGCTTTGGGAAACAATGCCCATGGAGGTCTTTCAGAATCCCCTGGCACATAATTCTACTCCTTTTCCTGCCCCTGGGGTACTTTTCAGATGCTTTAGACAGAGCAGTTCTTTTCACCATTGTGCACCCAATTGTGGTTTATTTCAGCTGGGTTTTAGTTTACTGAGAAAGTTGTCTGCATACTGATTAGTTTTTATTAGTCTCTCTCACAAACATTTGAATGATATGTTGTGTAAAACTTTGCATAAAGTTCTCAACTGAGGTGCCTATCCCATGAGGCATATTTATAGGCTATATTTTTTATAAAAATTCATAGGGGTCATCTCTATCCAATTCAGAACCCTTAATTCTAGACCAAGGATTCACAACATTATCATAAACATAATCATTTTGATTGTTTTCATTTGATTTCCTGGTTGTTTTCGTCGGTGTCAGATTCACTGCTGGAGAGTGAGAAATCAGAATCACTAAGCACAGTTTGATCAGAGTCCCTGTCAGACAAGTTCAAATTTCATGATATAACTATACACACACACAAAAATTCCTGCACAAAAATAAATCTAGTTCACCATCAACAAATGCTGCCATTACAATCCCGGGATGTGCAGGAATACGTAAGAAAAAATTTGATTCACTGGTATAATGCCAAGCCAGCCAATCACTAGGCTCGATTTATTGGGCCGATGATTCGGACTTTTGTCTTTCTGCCAGTGAACCTTGGGCCGATAGATTGGCCCTTCCGTCCCAAGAGGGTTAATAGTGAAATTTATTTTATATTAAATATTAGTTAGTTATTATTTTTTTACCAATTTTTTTAGTTCGAAAGTATGACATACTGGGGTGGGGGGGGGGGGGGGGGGGGGGTGTATTAAATTTCTGACATTGTGTCAGGGGGAAGGGAGGGGATAAAAATGGTTAAAAAAATAGTGTAACATACTTACAGCCCTTTACGATTTTTTGTTGGGCCACATTTACATCCGTCTTAGGCCGCATGCAGCCCCCGGTTTGGATAACCCCGCTTTATAGTCTAATCCTAATTTTCCTTATATTTGAAACACATTTGAAATTATGAAATAGGTGGAAAATATAATAAAGAAAGAACTTTTCAATAAAATAATAACATATGATAGTGTAATGCCTATTTCATTAGTATTGTCTGACATTACATTTCATTACAAAAATAAGTAACAAGATGACCAGGACAGCTAATGAGTAATGTTAATAATAGGCATTTTATCTAAATAAAAATATACTATAAAATGGGTTCAAATTACGCAATCCAAGCAACTTTGAGTTTCTGTGTAGGTTCTCTCCGTTTTTGGATTGTTACTTGAGTTAAATGTTCTTTTTTTTAAAATATTAATACACCGAATATTATTATGGAATGTTTTAAATGAATACTTCATTGGGTGATTATAATATTTAAAATGAGGCTGGCATTTTATAATGAGTATTGATTTGCACACGGACATGTGGTTATAGGGTTCACGTTAGGCGTTAGGTCATAGATTTTAGGTTTGAAGATTTACGCTTACATTAGGGGGGACTAAAATTAGGATTGAATTTACACACAAGTTAGGAGGAGGCTAAATTTACAGTAGAGTTTACCCTTGAGTTAGGAATAATAACTTAGCCTTAGCATTCAGGTTACATAGAGATTTAGATTTTTTTTAAATTTAGGGGTGAATTTATGCTCAAGTCAGGAAGGAATAAATTTAAGGTGGAAATTATGCTTGACTTAGGGATACTCACTTAGCATTCAGGTTAATTAGAATAGTAGACTTATCTAAAATTTAGGGGTGAATTAAGCTCAAGTTTGGGAGGAATAAATTTAAGGTGGAAATTATGCTCCAGTTAAGGATACTCCCTTGCCCTTAGCATTCAGGTCAAGTAGAGATTTATATTTTTATTTTTAAATATTCATTTAATCTGCATGTTTTTTGCTAATTTGTAACAACTTTTTAGCATACATGTTTAGCATTACTTTTTTTTTTTACACACCCGCCACCTTTCTTGTTATGACACATCTAACGCCATGGCCATGGCAACAAAGATGTGGCAGTTGGGAAAAAAGTAGTGCAAGAAACACTGTGAAATGAGTGGCACAGATTGTGTAAATTTACCAAAAATTTTAACGTTATACTTATTGATTATTGCTAGATACTTATTTATTAGCATGCATACACAGCAACAGTAACAGTTACTGTTAGCCAATATTTTTTAAATTAGTAATATTTAGGCTGTGCAGGCAACAATTTTCAATGGGAGTCGCTTAGTCAATTATTTTGTCACGTGATGTGAGTAAAAACGCGTAAGATTTCCGGTATACTGTATACAACACACTAGTGCTTGACAACAGTAGCCCGATACACACTACAACTACACTACATTTCGTCCAATGAAAATTAACAATAAAATAAACAAAGGGAATGACTCCTGCATCAATATTGAATAAAAACGCAAATGACGTCATGAGCACGCACGGAGCTCAACAACATCCTGCCGATAATAGTATTGATAGTTTCCATCGAATATCGCCGATAAATATCGCTCACAAATTTTTCTTGAAATTGAAATAACTTTCTTCCTTTAATTATAACTGACGTATATTTATTGTCACATTTATGTATTTCATTTAAAAAAAGCTTGCATTCCATAATATTACGAAAGGTAAAATTTTTAATTAACATGACATTGGGGAAGCACTGATGAAGTATCTTTTGTTGTGTGTAGCAGCCTAGTGATGGCTTACTCACATCATGTGACCAAACAAGGAAGTGACTAGGCTAGTTCTTATCTATTTGAATTATTTATTATTTTGGTAAACTTAAAAATTGTAGAGTAGAATTAGAAGAGTGATGAGTGGGTGGTAGCACTCAGTACTGATCTGGTAGCAGTATTTATGACATGAATTGAACATGCCTAAGTCTAAGTGATTGCAATGTATTGAAATATATTGAAATAACTTGCTCAACAAATAAATACAAGTTTATTTTTACAAAATGTTTAAATTTTTGACCAAAGTATCTACACAGAAATCTTTTTATAAACATACAAATCATATTTTCACAAACAAAAACACTTTAATTATCGTTTCAAAATGCGTTATCAAAGGAAATCTAACTACAAATTAAATTTTTAATCTGTACAAAACACTTACCTGAATGCATATTTTTTTCCCTGGACGCCATCGTGAAAATCGAAGTATTACAAACCGGAGTGGCTGGCTATAGGTACCGGGTACCTATAGGAGCAATTGGCTATTCGGACCCGGCTGGTCACGTGAGGGTTTTATGATATTCGGTTGGTCACGTGACGGTTATGACGGATACTTCCTGTTGGTTTGCCATCTTAGAGCCATTACTATCAATCGAGGCATGTGCCATATCTTGAAGACCTTTATGAACCGGTAGCGTTGAACAAACACCAAGAACAGTGTGACGTAAAGCTAAAAGCAAGTAAGAATACGTTTATGTTTATAATTTTATTGTATTTTTTAACTCTATAGGTAATCTACCACTTGAGCGTCGGCCAAGAAAAAATCCAGCACCCACGTCTTTTCAATTTTGCTCTAATAAGCCACATTCTTTGTGCACTGTAAAATAGCACTTTTTCAACAATCTAATCGATTTTTGAAACCTTATACTTATACAAGAAGACATACCTCATTAACTTCACTTGACTCTATCAAAACAATATTTAATTGATACAGCATAGATGCTGCACAAAACCAACTGCTACTTTAATAAGAACAGAGTACCAAGTAATAGGTACTTGGGTAAAATTTTCAAAATGAATTTATAGCTTTAAGAGCTAGTTGGTTAGATAGGGCCTGAAAAATGCAATTCATTGATACTAAATTTAGGCAATCCTCCGAAGTCCGGACCCAAATTATTTTCAGTGATTGCTCCTTACTTATAAGTCTTGGGCATCATTCTGTTTTGAAAGTCATGTTTGCGTTAGTGGACGATGTTGGATGGAGGCTGTCGGCCGTCGAGATGCACGAACACTCGAGCGCATTATCACTACTAACCACTCCGCTATCAGAGTGGTACTAGTCGCTGTCTGTTTGCCAGCTACTTGGAGCCTTCAGTGGCGTAACAGTCACAAGCAGAACGTTTCGGCTGCTATTTGCAAATGCTATGCGCCAATGACAACATTTAGTATTTACTGACTAGTTTGTAAAGTGACAGTTATTTGCAAACGCTATGACTGACATTTCTGCTGTTTTCTAACAATAGACACTGTGCATTGCAATTTTTTTCATACGAAATAATTTGGGACCGGACTTCGGAGGATTGGCCTAAATTTATGTTTGTAGGTCAATTCTAAAGAAAGTTATAATTTTTTTCGTGAATTATTTTGGGATAACTCTGTTAATTGAGACATATAGGAAAATATAAAAGTGACTAAAATAAAAATTGGGCAGAGAGTTAGGAGACGATGTTAAAAAAGAGCAGTAAATTGAAGTTATTTAATGAAGAAAATCATAACAAACCATATATATCCGTGATCGTTGTAACATTATCCAAACAGTAGTAGGTTGGAGAACTAGTGAAAAATACCAACTTAATTATAAATGGCTTGCATTAAGTCCATTAATTTTTTAACACTTCAGGTTGCAGCAGGACACAGTCTGGGAGCCTCTGTCCTAGTCAATTACATGCCATAATAAACACATATCTTTACATTTTCTCTTAACACCTAGCAATCATCCTAATCCCCCTTCCAATAATAAATATTAGTATCTTGATCCTTTGAATGCACTTTATATAAAGATAAATCCCGCAAGTGCATGTAAAAAATATCAAAAGACTGTATTGGAATGGCTAGTTTCACTGATTAGGTTAGGGTAAAGTCTTGCACATTCCTAATTTAGTTAAAATTAGATAAAAATTCCTAAAAAAATCTAAATTTCTTCTGACATCACATATTGAGTGCATTTTTGCTGTAAAAGAAATGATTAAAAATTCAAAAGAGCTATTTAGATGGATTGCTTCTTATATATTTAGATTCATCAGTCGCTATAGCATATATTATTTTGGTTAAAATCATAGTAATAATCAAGAGTTACATCTTGCAGGTTAGAATTATATTACCATTGATCTATGACAAAAAAATCTTATTTAAATTTTTAAAGATTCACTACTGTAATGCAGTTATAGTTAAAATCTTGCACTGAGCTTGACGTGACCATTTTGAAGGTTTTCTTTTGTTCATTTAACACCACCTCCCTAATTCCAATAGTGTTTGGACTTTAACTATTTAATAGATTAAATAAGCAAAGCTATTCAACTTTCCCTTAGAGAACCAGGAATTTTTTGTCGAAACAACCATGCAAACATGGCTGGTGTAAAAGCAATGATTACACCAAGTGTGTGATTAATTTTTTTGGTACTTTTTATGATGGTAACTTTCAGGTTAAAATTGTTTATAGGATATTGTCTTCATATTAATGCAAGCTTGCGCTCTAATATAATAAAGTTTCTGTCTTCTACTAATTAATGTATTATTTTACTTCCAGGTTAAAGTTGTTGTTTTCACAGAGATCACTTGAAGACCCCTTTATTTAAATTTTTAAAGATTCACTACTGTAATGCAGTTGTAGTTAAAATCTTGCACTGAGCTTGACGTGACCATTTTGAAGGTTTTCTTTTGTTCATTTAACACCACCTCCCTAATTCCAATAGTGTTTGGACTTTAACTATTTAATAGATTAAATAAGCAAAGCTATTCAACTTTCCCTTAGAGAACCAGGAATTTTTTGTCGAAACAACCATGCAAACATGGCTGGTGTAAAAGCAATGATTACACCAAGTGTGTGATTAATTTTTTTGGTACTTTTTATGATGGTAACTTTCAGGTTAAAATTGTTTATAGGATATTGTCTTCATATTAATGCAAGCTTGCGCTCTAATATAATAAAGTTTCTGTCTTCTACTAATTAATGTATTATTTTACTTCCAGGTTAAAGTTGTTGTTTTCACAGAGATCACTTGAAGACCCCATCACTGCCAGAATTCACAGCTGCTCTTATGATGAATGTGCAGGACAAATCATGACATGCCAGGACAATGACTGGTCAACATGTTACTTCAGGTAAATCCAGGCCTTTTTATTTTATTTATTTTTCATTACCCATGCCACTAATTTAAATAAAAAATTTTTGGTTTTATTTTTTTACATTTTAACTTGATGCTTGATTTATCACACTGGGTAATAATCTTGAGGTAACTTGTCATTATTGGGATCATGGAAATTTATTCCCAATGGATCATAAGCCGACCACAATCTTAGTTTTGGCCAGGAAAACCCTGAAAAGTGTGTAATCTTATTAGTGTACTCTTTCAGTTTTGGCTGGGAAATTATTTTAAAGGTTTTCATCGAAACCTTACAAATAATTGCTTATTAAAAAGACTTAAAACTATTAAACATTCAGTATTATCTATAACAGCGACTCACTTCACTTTTCTACATATATATACCGTAACCACACTGAACAGAATCAGTCATATGCTCACACACAGACACAATCTTATTGTTTTCTATAACAGAATCAATGTACCTGGTGAAAACCTCCTGTGACCGACTCAAAAGCCCACTTATACCATTGAAATATTTTTTGTGTAAATAGGCCTTTGAATAGGGATCTACAGTACATGCTGAATTTTGATTTATAGCCATGTCTAGACTTAATTATGTGTTGATCATTCTTAAACATCATCCAAAAATTGAAATTAAATAATTATAATAATAAGTATGCCGCTAAATGGGAGAAATAGAGATAGATAAACAGATCAATTTGTTAATGCTGATCATTAGTAGGGCCCTGGCCTGTTTCACCACATCCTTCCATTCAGACATCATCATCATAGGTGCTACAGCCCATCATATGGGCCTGGTCTGCTCGTCTGCTCTACAACATCCTCCCTTTTAAGCTGATCCATGACTTTACACTTCCAGGTGATTTTAGTCCTTTACAACTCAATCCATATCAGTCTTGGTCGACGGATGAGCCGTTAACCCCCTAGGCTTCTGTCTGTAGATCACTTTTGCTGCTCTACAATCTAATATCCTCTCAAGGTTTCTTGCCCAAAGCAGCCTGCACCTTTAAATTGCAGCAACTACGGATGGTTCCGGTACTGAAAATGTTCATTAGGAAATTGCATCAGCGGGCTGTCGAGCTAGTACATTAGCTCTTTATGCCCTCCCCAAAGCACACACACCCTCACTCCCCAAGCCTGAGTTATCGGGCTGGGAAGCGGAACGTTGGAGATTTCCCTTTGCCAGGACAGCCCCAGCCCGCACTCACTCCATTGCGTACCAGTGGAGGTCACCCCAGCACAAGGACATCCGGTAGGCCGGTGACGCTTCTCTCACAGCATCAGGAGTCGGGATGGTGTATTTACATCCTAAAATCTTACCCTGCCCATCCCTGGGAACGCCCGACGCCGTTGGATACAGATTTCTACAGTGGGTTTCTACCTTGAAACTAATTTACGAAGCAGCTGGGACGAAACGGTTGCCTAGGTACAACTACTTTAACTGCTATGTAAATAGAACCATTGGCATGAGTTGCCACTACCCACCTCATGCCTCGTATCCTTAAAGGGCAACATGTAATCATGCTCCCTACCCTGTTTCTGCCGTTTTATTTCCAGCTGCAGATTTTCCACAGCTGGTAGCCCTTTAAGTGCTTCCATTTTCGGCAGATACTATGCACGCTCTTTGTCTGCCAGCACAGGCTCACGCAATAATGGTGGTTTTGGTCCCAGTCTAGCGCTAGGGGGCAGCACCTCTTTAGCCAGCAAGCCACTACAAACTTGTCAACCAGAGCCCCAGGGGATATATATACCCATCCATCATTATCTAACACTGGACTGTATATTTTTCTGAGGATTTTCCAGGTATTGAACAGGTTCTCTTCTTTTGTCTGGCTGTTTTGCATTACCACTGGTCTTATGATAATAAAAGTTGTGTATAGGGCCATCATAGTTTTCCTTGAGAGATTTCTGCTTCCTAGTTGTAGCTCGTGTAGGCCGAAATAAGAAGAATGGCCTGCTTTTATCCTTTCTTTCATCTCTGTCATTATTTCATCTGTCTCTCTCTGGTGTGCTTGTTTACTTTGATTTTGTCACCTGTGTGTCTGATACGTGACATTAACATACACTTTGTATTCGCTTCATTTACCTCTAGAGGTAACTCTTCTAATTCATGGAATGCTAAAATTATATCAATGCTGCTTCTCCCCGGTAAAGCTATGTTGTCTGCATATGCCAGGTACTGCACTGGTTGGGCTTTTTAAAGTTGGTTGGTGTCCTGATGGTTGAGATTCTGATACGTTGTTTGTGATAGTTCATCCTGTGCTCACATGTATGTTTCTCTGGAAGTTGTTTGTGATAGTTCATTTGGTGCTCACATACATGTTTCTCATAACGCTTTCTAAAGGGATGTTAAATAGGATACATGCTAGTGAGTGTCCTTAATTCAGTGGCCCTGATTAATATGAAAGTTCCTCAAGTACTCTTCCTGTACTTTGATTCTTTTTTGGAGGTAGCCATCGTCATGTATAAGCCAGGTAAGTTTTTTAGATACTCCAAGTTTCTATAGTTAGAAACTCCAAGTTTCTGTAGTGCACTTTGCAGATATATCCTGTCTAAGCTGTTGTGTAGTCCACATATTGTTGGTGTAAGGGGATGTTGTATTCTTAGCGTTTCTTCTGGAGAATCTGGTGGTCAAGATATGATCTATGGTGGGTCTATTCTGTCTGAATTCAAATTGATAGTCACCTAGAATATGTTCAGTAAACAGTTTTCTTGCTATTAATTTGTTCGTGATTTTGTAGGATACAGACCTGTTTACTCTTACGATTTTGGCGTACAATGTACGATTTTGAGGTGTATAGATTGTATATACTGTATGTTTTTTTTACTATGAATATAACGTATTAAATGACTTTGTGATGATATTGTACGATTTTAAGAGTTTGAGGGTAAACAGGTCTGAGGTTGCATTAATTAGGAAGATTCCTCTGTAATTTGAGCATTCCAGTTTAGATCCTCTCATGTGAATTGAGCGCAGTACCTCTTTTTATTTGGCATTTCTTCTTCCTGCCAAATTCTTGATATGAAGCTCTATATTTGTCTAAGCAGTTCGTTTTCACTTAGTTTTATAATTTCCACAGTGATAAGGTCGGTTCCTGGGTCTTTATTATTTTTCATGGTAAAGATCACGCTTTTTGTTTCATAGTTGGTTGGCTGACCAAAGGGTACAGTTCTTGTGGTAGTTTGTAATCCTCATTGGCTCTACCATAAGAGCCATTTAGCATCCCTTCAAATTGTTGTGCCCTTCTAGTACCTTTTCTGTGATCAGTTCCTTATCTATAATGCTGATAGGATTCCTAATAAATGCTGCTAGTTGTGCTGTATGCATGAATAAACAAATCCATGTCTTAATTGAAAGCTATTTTATTTTGTAAAAAAATATGATAATTAAAACATTTTTATCTTCCCTTATATTTATAAGGCTATATTTTAGAATGAAAACCTAAAAACATGTTAAAGTTTAGACTGTAGTGATTTAAAGAAGTTGTTTACCGTTTGTGCTGGTGGTCACTGTCCATCATATACATTTGCCTTTGTAAAACATATAACACGGTATAGCTTAAATTTCTTTTAAAACTTTTCCACAGCACTCCCATGTATTTCCAAAAATCTTGTTTAATCTGGGCCTAGGGGAGGGGGGTGTGTGTGTTTAGCCAGCCTTAGTAAACAACACAACTATATTTTTTTAATTTTCTGAAAAGGGGATGCAGCGTAACAATGCATCTTTTTTCAGGTTTGCTCAGTTCCTTTTACCTAACCTGATTGCTACCTCTCCCCATTTTTAATATTTTTTTGCTTGTCTCGCTCTCTCTCTTGTTTTTCTATTTACCTGACAAAAGTTCTGAGGATGTCTGAAATTTTCCATCTAATTTCTTGTAATGCAGCAATAGACATTTAACTTTTTATTTTAGTTACTCTATTAGTTTGGCTAAGGCTCCTTCTCTAACCAGGCTTATTAACTTCAGGATCACAGTCCTAATACGATGTCCATTACTATCATTCCTGGTTCTTGTTTGTGGTTTGGATTTTGTAACATATTTTTACATGGCTGCGTTGTTAGCCCTCAACCATCTGGGGGCTGCTCCTTTAAGCTCTCTAGGTAGTGCCTTTATTTTTGGATCCCCCCACTTCCAAGAAGATTCTATTTTAGTCCACCCCTGGTATTTTATTTCCTTAGTAGCCATCATATGCTGTACGTTTCCCTTATCTGCCACCTAGGAAGGCACTCGATGGAAGATAAATATGCACAAGAGCTTACCCCACCTAATCATCTAAAAGGTTTGATGTCCTCCTAATGGAGGAGTTAAAAATGAAAGGTTCTTTTCAACTCACTGCCCCTTGAAATGTAAATACATGCCTATCTCTGAGTTAATATGTCTCCCATAATCTTCAAACTGCACCAAGTTGGATGTCACCTTGTGATGTGTATGCATAATGTGGGGTGTGTACATAAGGTGGGTTGTACGCCCCACATTGGAAAACAATTCCATTAACCAAAGAGATGTTGTAGAATAGATTAATTATGTAAGCCTACAATATTATAATTCATCATAAAATCACCTTTCTCTTCTAACTTGTAAAATTAGTGTAAATCATTTACAATGCAAGTGAATAAAAAGCAACAAATTATAAAGTATGGCATTCAACACAGATCCTCAGGAATAATCATTCATTTTGAGCATGTTATAAAACTTAATTTACTGTAGTTACTGCAGTTTATTAACTCTCAAAAAACAGCAGATTTTTCAATTTTTTTTTATATTACAACCAACTATCAAAGTGTCTCATAGGTGTAATTTTGTAGCTAAAGGTAATTGCATGCTCTTATATTGATATTAGGTGATGCTCTTTAATTGATATTAGGTGTTTGTTCAAAATATACTTTCCAAAATTGATTTATTATTATTTTTAGGCAAAACAAAACATTTTTGAGTCGACAGCAATCACAGCTTTACAAAGAAGGAAAAAAAAGATTGTTTCCAATTATATCAGTAAAATTGATATTTTATATTTTATTACCATATACTCGATACTACTAATACTACAACAAATATTCATTTTTCAAAAGAATAGACTCACTTTGTGGACAACGTATCAATCAAGGAAATAATGTCACAAAAAGTCTAAATTATAATTTAAAATAAAATAATGTTCAAGCATATGCATGTAATTATCACTTAAAAAATTATTAGTAAGAATTAAATGAAAATAAAAGCTAAGAAAAAAGTTACATTTTTATTTTTTATTTTGTATCAGAGATATCGATCAGATTATCTAATTGGTCATCCAGGTGATGCATATACATTCTTGAAAACAATTTCTTTCTTTATTAAAACATAAAAATGTTTCACAAACAAAGGATCTGATATATATACTCTGGCCCTTTTACCCTTGTTTTGGAAATGTAATTTAAATTTTGTTTGTTTTTGTCATGTTGCAGCACATATGTAAAAATGTGAGACTTTAAAGCAACCGGTACATCGTCAAAGATAAGATAAGATTCTGTAATTGATCCAAACAAAAGGAAATATTTTATTATTGCATTGTGCATTTTCAGCACATATAAAAAAACAATTTGAACACAAGACATTTGCAATACATTTTTCACTAGCAGCCATTCCATGAGTTCTCTTAGCCATATCAGGGACTTATTAGTTCTTATTAAGATTTGTGACTTAAGGGGGAGCACGCTGGTAATTCGTACAGATTAAGGAACAAAAGAATTTTTGTATTTTTCAGTCCTTGCCCTGATGGAAAGAATTTGTTCCGAACGGGCCAATCCTAAGTATCTGTGATGAAGAGGGTGGGTTGTGTCATCCAAAATGTGTTTAATTTTACAATAACATCTTTCTTCAAATAGTTCTTCCAGTGAAAGATGTTTAGTTTGTGTTATGTTCCTAGCTTTCTTGATAAGTTGGTTTATGTGGTGTTTAATATCAGACGTTGAATTCCCACACCAGCAGGTAATACTGAAATTGAGCAGGCTTCCAATTGTTGAACTGTAGAATAAGTTTACGCCGAAATTGTACAGTTTTTTTGAGGAAGGTGAGTCTTTCTGAATTTCTTATACAGCATTTGGCCGTGCTCCTGCCATGTTAGCTTATTATTAATGGTGACACCTAAGTACTTATATGCATCTACTTTCTCTCCACTTTGATTTTTTATGTCGAGATCTGTAATCTGGTGTTCCTCCCTCTTGAAATCAACAACCTTTCCTTTGTTTTTGAGACATTCAGCGGGAGAAAATTTTCATCGCACCAATTGATAAAGCTTGTTACTAAGTTGCGGTATAAGCCTTCTCCTTCAGATAGTAAGCCAATGATGGTGGCATCATCAGCAAATTTTAAGATTGGAACGGTGTCACTTGAGCTTTGAATAACATTGGTATATATTGTATACAGTACAGGGGAGAGAACGCAGCCTAAATGTCATAATGTCCTATGTTTCCAAAAGTGTTCATTAATTGCTACATTTTCATGATGCTGATACAGTTCTTTTTATTTTGCATTAAGGAACTTAAGAGTCTCCCAATTTTGCACAGCTTGTCTCCTTTATTTTCAGTATCAGAAACTTTTTGGAAACTCAGTATGGCCATGAATCTGTCCTTAGTCATATTTCATCAAATAAGGATTCCCTGGACCACAGTCTTGTAAAATAAGTACTTAAATAAGTACTGTATTCTTAATAAATCCTCTTAGTTGATAAAACTCTTCAATGATGTTATACCAATTTTATAAAACAGAAAGTTTCTTTGGTTCATTGTCCTGCATATTGCGTACTAACAAATATATGCAACCCAATTTGCAGTAAATTAGAGTTTGAAAAAGTCTATTTGCTTTTGAAATCTCCTTATATCTCTCTTGTTTAAACATTCATTAGTAAGCAGTATGCTTTTTATGTCTGGTCTAAATGCACAAATCCACTTTGAGTCCCACAGTCATTGTCATCATAATCATACTCATCGACATCTGCCCATCATAGATGCTGTCAAAATATATTTAAATTTAATTAATTTAGCTCAAACACAAAATTTACAATCTAAATAAAAAGACATCAAAATAGAAAACAATCTGCCTCAATTACTTTTAATTCAACTTTTCATTGAAAAGGGAACTCCGCTGATTGTCTACAAAATAATAGCCATGGATACAGCATTGTTTACATTTGACATTGGGCTAACTGAAAAATAATAATATAACAATCATTTTATAAATACACATTAGTTTAAGTTAAAACAAATAAATAATGCATTCTATTTTTTATAACCATTTACGAATTTTATACTACCATGAAGAAAGCTAATAATAGGGCTAAGAAGTAGATATCACAGTATTAGTTGAGTAGAAATGAAGAATCTTAACAAAATTTATTTACTGTTATCATGAAAAGGGTTTGGAAATGTTTTGGGGGGGGGGGGGCATTTAATTAATGTTAGATGGGACACTTTTTCAAGGTCACTACACTTTACTGAGACCTTAGCATGCCTCAAATTTGAAATACCCGATACTTTTTTAATGCTTTTTCTATAAGGGAATATGGGAGGTGGTGATATGAAACCTTTTTGGGTGTTCAGATGGGGAGTGGGGCAAAAATGGTTGTGAAGAACTGCTGTAAGTGGTGGGGGATGTACAATATCTTAACAATAATTATAATCATTGGTCAAAACTAACAGCCCTCCTTAGCTTAAAGTTTAACTTTATTTGAATAAGTTTGAGAACCACTGTGCTAGTGTGTTAAATGTGAAGTAAATTTTGATGGGTAAAAAGAGTTTGAAATGATACTAATCAGAGGCGTAGCGAGGATGTTTGGCGTCCGGGGACAAGATTTGGGCCCAGGGATAAGGTTCATTTTAAAGCGCCCCTTTTCTTTTTTTAAACTCTTAAACCCGTTATTTTTATCAATGAAA
Organism: Lymnaea stagnalis; assembly: GCA_964033795.1. Lineage (NCBI taxonomy): Eukaryota > Metazoa > Mollusca > Gastropoda > Lymnaeidae > Lymnaea > Lymnaea stagnalis. The sequence continues at coordinate 15,226 of CAXITT010000049.1, read as the reverse complement.
TAATATCAAAGCACATTTTGGCGCCCTGAGAATCTGCCCCCCCCCCCTTCGCTACCCCTCTGATACTAATACACATGCTAAATTTATTAAGCATTCCTTCATCATGAGCTGTAATCATTCTTCAACAGGAATGAATGTTCAAGAGCAATCACAAGATGAATAGTTGAGAGAAACCACACCTCAACTAGACATGTTCTAATGATCTTCCATCTCAAAGAAATCAATCCATTAAATGACAACTTTGGACAATAAGGTATGTGAACTTTTACTATGAATGAGCGTGATAAGTTGGGGCACCTGGGTATAGCAAATAGGAAGTGTATAGGAAATGTTCAACATTAATACAGCAAAATATTTGGAAAAAAATACCTTTAGCAGCATAACAATCGGTCAACTAGACTACTTTAGTGAAAACTTGGGCTCAAACAAAAATAGTACATATAAAATGAGCAATAGTATTTGTTATTAGATTTTATTAAATATAATGAAAAGAGCAATAGTCATTGTTACCTGTATTTATCAAATTTCATAGTCGTTATAAAAAAAAATATAATTATTTAGAGCAGTGGTTCTCAAACTTTCTAATGCCGCGACCCCCAACCATAAAATTATATTCGTTCTTACTTCATAACTGTAATTTTGCTTCTGTTATGAATCGTAATGTAAATATCTGATATGCAGGATTCATTTTCATTGTTACAAATTGAACATAATTTAAGCATTAATCACAAAAAACATATATTGTGAAATATTAATTTCTGATTACAAAGAAATGAAATTTTGTCTTGAAGCATGGTGTAGCATGGGTAACAGTCTTAATTTAACAACAGTATGCTAAAAGCCAAATTCAGTGCCAAGGTTTAGATTGTTTCTTTCTTACCTGATCAGAAATGCTCAGTCTTTGCACGAGCACAACGAAGATGATCTTCCACAAGTCTACTTCTATCTTTAGGCTTGATTACCAACAAGCTGGAAAACCCAGTTTCACAAAGATATGTTGTTGGAAAGGAAGAGGAAAGCGCAACTCTGACAGAAAAGGGTGTGACTGCAACACTTGATCCAGAATTTTGTAACTGGCATTGTAGAGAAATCATTTCTTGCTGTATCGCTGTCAATCTATGAAAATCCTGTACTGAGCAATTTCTGTGGAAATTACCGCGACTCAGGAAAATCTTCAACTTTGACTGTGAATGGACTTTATTTTCATCCAATTTTTTTGGCCAAAGCTGAAATTAAAATTTAAATGATCACATCTTTTTAGGGAAATTGTAGGATGTTGCATTTGGTCCTTGCAGTGATAAATTTAACTCATTTAAGAAGGCGAAGATGTCAACCAAGAAAGCTATTTTCTGCATTTCACTTTTATAACTAAAAAGAGGTTCGAACTGCGGTCTTGCTTTCTGATTTAAAAAAGTTTTGAGTTCATCACGAAGCTCAAAAACACATTTTAAAACTGTTCCTTTCAACAACCATCTCATTTCGGTATGAAATAGCAGAGCATTGTTCGACGCATCAACTCGTTCCACAGTCGAATGTTTAAAGTGCTTGCCTTTACAAAATTGACAGAAGTTACGACACTTTTCATTACTTCTTTTAACTCTTGTGACAGCGTCTTCATAGCTAATATCTGCCGATTAATCAATCAGTAAGTTCCGATGACTTTTTGTGACTCATTCAGTTTTAGACGTTGAATCCATATCGCCATCCTAGCATAGCTGGAGCACCATCTTTGCAAACAACCCAAACCTTTTCCAAGAGATATTATGATCTTTCAGAAATAAACCAACTCTGTCAAATACATCACGTGCAGAAAAGAAACTCATCTTAAAGTCACCATCATTGATATACCTCACATAAACTAGTAACTGTGAACAGTTTGCAACGTCTGTAGATTCATCAAGCTGGATACTAAATATTGGAAGCGGAGCAGATTTTATTTCCTGGATTACCTGATCAAGAATATCAACAGACATGTCATCTGTTTTTCTACGGACAGTGTCGTTGGATACGGAAATAGCACTCAGCTTCGAAACAAATTCGTCTCCAATCATGATGAAAATTTCTGACATTTCTGGTTTTTTAGCCGGACCAAATCAATTGGTTTCTAAGACCATCGGCATCGAAAATGTATGTTTTCCAATGGTCTTAGGTGACCCCCATGAAAGGGTCGCGCAAGGGGGTCAAGACCCACAGGTTGAGAACCGCTGATTTAGAGGATAACCTTTTAATAATAATATCTGAACAATTTCATGACAGTCACCATGGTCACCGTAGCCTGCTAGTATTATTATCTAACGATGTAACAGTCATTATTTTTATGGTCTTGTCCCATCCATCCCTGTAACTCTGGCAATTGCTAAACTTCATTCCACTCAGAACTGATGCGTTTATATTTCCATGGTTGGATTCCCAACTGCAGTAGATCTGAGAATGAAAGATTATGCTCTTTGAGAGGAAAAATGCTTAATCTAACATTTATTAACATTCATGCTCCCATCAAAGATCTGGAAGGTTGGGGAAAAGAATCCTTTTATGAGACACTGGAAAAGATCTACAAAGAGGCACCACGACATGATATTAAAATAGTGACGACTTCAATGCCAACTATTCGCAAGGTAAAGTCTGCATAAAGAATCCAATGACAATGGGATCCGACTCATAGACTTTGCTTCAATAAAAGAGATGTCAGCAGCACCAAGTTTCCACTCCAAAAATATATATATATAAAGTTACTTGGAACTCACCAGATTGAATTACACACGTTTTAATCAATTGTTTTAAAGATCAGACATACTATATATAAAAAGCTATCAAGGAGCAGATGCAGACTCTGACCATCTGCTTGTAAGGGTTAAATATAAGCAGAGAATAAGTATTATTCACAATGGCCAAAATCAAAGAGAAAAGTGATTACCAAAAACTTTCCAAAATGATGTAACAAGTAGAGGCATCACAGGAGGAAACGGGGGAAACAACATAAATGAACAGTGGGATCGTGTTAAAAAAATGCTGTGAAAACATTAGAAAATCAGAGAAAGTAGGAGGATTGCAGCTATCAAACAACAGAGTAGGCTGATTTGATCATGAATGCAGACAGACTGTTGAAGAAACGAACATAGCCAGTGGAAAGCCATAGAAATGTGTAGGAAGAAAAAGAGGACATGGGGAAAAAGCTAAATGAAAAAGAAGACTTATCAAGGGAGGGAAACATCAGAGCAATGTACGTAATGATAAAAAATGAAAAGAATGGATACAAAGTCAGACCACAAATGTGTGAGAGCCAGAATGGAAATTTTGTGGACATAATAAGTGCAGACAATAGACAAGATGAAGAATATTAACCACCAAATGGAGGACCAGACCCTTTAATAAACTAGTCAACTCTAGAAGAAACTTCAGACGTAATCAATTCTATGAAAAACCACAAAGTCCCTGGAGAAGATCTCATCACAGCAGAATGGCAAACAGCACTAATGACATACATAGTATGCGTGTTTTCTGATAGTCTTAGGTAACCTCTGGGAAAGAGTGAATCGACTCCCAAATGGGTTGAGAAGCGCACATATTGACATCTGAGGAAAACCCAAGACCCGCTCTCTACAATCAACCTCTTCTTGCATATGCTGATGACTTTGTCAGCACTGTAAGGGAAAAGTAGGAAAGATATATCAAAAGCCTTTATTGAATTAGAGGAATTTATAAAATGGATTAGCTATCGAATTTCTAGTTTAAAAATTAAAGCATCCAAGTTCACACTAGCGATGATAATGTTTCGAGCATAAAATCACTATAAGTAGGGGTGAAGTCATTAAAATTAAAAAAACACACTTTTGAAAAAGTAAATCAATTCAAATACCTAGGATCTTTATTAAATGAAAGAAATGAATTACTAACAGAAATAAAAGAAAGAATATCGGCAGGAAATAGGGCATGGGAGAGAAAAGTTTCCAAGAAAGCCAAAGGTGACCTGATATTACCACTGCTCGTGTTAATGAAGTAATCCACATGTATTTATATTCTATCTTTGGTTATTTTACGAGTTAAAAAGTTGTGCATGACTGATAAAATTATCTGATTGAATTATAATCTTTTTTTTATGCAAAGGGTCATTGGTGATCCTGTGATTATAGATATGTATCAGACTTTGAAAGTAGTATTAGAAATGAGTTTAGCATATTACAAGCTGTTGAACCCATAAACTTTCATTGGTGAGGGATATTATCAGTAAAGTCACTGAAGGAAATTTAAATAAAGATGTTATTTAATTATTCTAAATTTAGTTACATAATTTAGAATAATTAAATGAGAAATTCATTTAAATTGGCAAATCACAAGCTTTTAAATTTCCTTCAGCTAAAAGATCGAATTGGTTTAAATCTATGATAGGCAATTTCAATTATAATATGATACCGGTACAAATAAATTCAAGCATATGTTTAAGCACATTTATCGTTACATTACATGTCTTGTTTTTTTTATGTTGTTAAATACAGCGAAATTAAAATAAATATTTTGATAAGCAAAATATTTATTTTAATTTCGCTGTATTTAACAACATAGCAAAAACAAGAGATGTAACGATAAATGTGATTAAACATATGCTTGAATTTATTTGTATCATATTATAATTGAAAATGCCTGTCATAGATGGGCATAGATAAGGAGAGGTTATTGAACCGATAAATCTTAGATGTTTCTTTTATTTTCAGATGGCGTTCAAGGATTGAAGACAAAAACTATGAGGGAAGATGTTGGCGCCGAGCAATTCAAGGCAAATAGTATGAAGAAAAGTCAATATTGCTTTAATAAATAGATTGTGCTTATATTATTGTATGTGAGGCAAAGAGAAGATATAGATATTACTTCAATAAATAGATGGTGCTTAACTAATTGTATGTGAGAGAAAAAGAAGATTTTAAAATAAAAGAAAGAAAAACATTTGAAGTTTTTTAAAATTTATTTAATGGAAAAAAGAAAATGAAAACATGAATGCTCTTTATTTTAGGGGGAGAAAAACAAAAATTCTCCCCGCGAGACTATCTCCAAAGAGATGAAAACATGAATACTCCTGGTGATATGCAGTGAGTTATCTTTACTTAAAGAAACATGTTAAAATTGATGGTGACTTGTTTGGTAACTTAAGGACTTGGTGAAATCCAAGCTACCTAAAAAATGTAGGCACTTATTCCACCAAGCCCTCCAATTACACATGTTACAGGCAAAGTGTGAAATCCAGGCATTCTATAAGATCTACTTCAATTTATTGTTCATTTGTTTATAAAAAGTCCAGGCACTAAAGCTATAGACAATAACTGCTGGATATCTCAACAGTCAATCTATAGAATGCCTGGATTTCATACTTTTCCTGTAAAATACAAATCAATCCATTATTTATTAACATTTGCTATTAGTCTAAAACCACCATCATCTTAAGATCTCGCAAAAGAAATATTTACAATGAATTCACATGGATGGTGTACAAAAGACATTTGTGTGTTTATCACATGGGGGACTTTGACATCATAATTCTGCATTGCCCCTGTTATTTTATTGCTTGTCACCAAATAATTAAACCGTATTTGTGCACAATTGGAGTCTCATCATTTGATGACCAGCAATATACAAAATCACACATCCTTAACT
>CAXITT010000048.1:2084695-2103901 GCA_964033795.1 Lymnaea stagnalis | reverse complement strand
GGGGGGGGGGGGGGGGGGGGGGTGGGGGGGGGGGGGGTGTTTTTTGGGGTGAAGGTGGGGGGGGGTGTTGTTTTTTTTTTTTTTTTTTTTTTTTTTTATGTAGAGTGACCATTTTAGGTTATTTGAGAAGAGAATTCCAAGGTATGGATTATTGGATACTTGTTGGAGGATTGTCTCGTTTAGTCAGTAACTATGAGTTGGTGGTTTTTTTTTGTTTGTTTTTTTGTTGTTGAGATTTTCATAGTGTAGCATTTTGTTTCATTAAATTCCATGCCCATTTGTCCGCCCAATTCATAAGGCACTTTAAATCTGTTTGGAGGTGGTTGTTGTCATCGTTGCTGTTTATCTCTCTGTAGATAAGACAGTCGTCAGCGAACAGCCGCATTTGAGAATTTACTTTATCGGGTAGGTCGTTTATGTGACAGAGAAAGAGAAGGGGGCCCAGCACTGTGCTTTGTGGAACTCCTGAGTCTGCGGTGGCTTTCCCTGATTGGACGCCGTCCACCACTACTTGCATGGTACGTTGTATTAGGAATGTTGAGAGCCAGGAGTGAAGATTGCCGGTAATGCCGTAGTGGTGGAGCTTATGCAGAAGAAGGCTGTGTGGAACGGGGTCAAAAGCATTGGAGAAGTCGAGAATTGGCATGTCGACCTGAGTGCCTTTGTCATAAAAGGCTAGGAGGTCATCGGTGGTGATGATTATTTGAGTTTCCGTTGAGAATCCAAAGCGGACAGAGAATGAGAAGGGGGCCCAGCACTGTGCTTTGTGGAACTCCTGAGTCTACGGTGGCTTTCCCTGATTGGACGCCGTCCACCACTACTTGCATGGTACGTTGTGTTAGGAATGTTGAGAGCCAGGAGTGAAGGTTGCCGGTAATGCCGTAGTGGTGGAGCTTATGCAGAAGAAGGCTGTGTGGAACGGTGTCGAAAGCCTTGGAGAAGTCGAGAATTGGCATTTCGACCTGAGTGCCCTTGTCATAAAAGGCTAGGAGGTCATTGGTGGTGATGATTATTTGAGTTTCCGTTGAGAATCCAAAGCGGAAAACATGGTTTAGGTTGGTCAAAATGTTGTAGTGGTCAAGGTGGTTCATGATGTGGCGATAGATGATGTGTTCTAGGTGGTTCATGATGTGGCGATAGATGATGTGTTCAAGGTGGTTCATGATGTGGCGATAGATGATGTGTTCAAGGTGGTTCATGATGTGGCGATAGATGATGTGTTCAAGGTGGTTCATGATGTGGCGATAGATGATGTGTTCAAGGTGGTTCATGATGTGGCGATAGATGATGTGTTCAAGGTGGTTCATGATGTGGCGATAGCTGATGTGTTCAAGGTGGTTCATGATGTGGCGATAGATGATGTGTTCTAGAATTTTGCATGGAACGGATGTCAGGGATATTGGGAAGTAGTTTGCTGGGGTTATGACGGTCACCTTTCTTGTAGGCACTAGTGATGTTTGCATCAAGCCAGTCTAGCAGGAGTTTGACGGAGTCAAGCGACTTTTGGAAAATGTGGGTCATGGTTGGGGCAATGTTGTCAGCCAGGGTCTTCAGGACAATGTACGGGATACTGTCAGGTCTGGGCGCTTTATTGGGCTTCAGGTTTTTGATAAGTTTTGCTACTCCGGTTTCAGTTCTGTTGAGGGGGCCTATTGTACCAGGTGGAGGTTTTAGGGATGGTTTGACTGTGGTGGAGATCTTGGTGAAGACGGATTGAAACTGTTTTAGGAGAATTTCTGCTTTGCATTGGCCATCGCTTACAAGTTGCCAGTTTTCTAGTAGAAGGGCTACAGCGACCAAACAAGAAAATTGAACTGCTAGATCATTACATACCTGTCCTCGTCTACTCATCTTCTGTCCGTCTCAAGTTTGTCAACAATGGTGTAGAAAGCAGATTTACGAAATTTGTCTCTGGCATTCCGAGATACCTCAGGGGCATCACCATCACTGACCACTGTCTTTCGTTTACGATTACGGATCAAAGTTGACTTATAATCCACACCTGGTTTTATTTCTTTTGCAGCTTCTTCAAATCCTTCACATTCATTCCTAGATTCATGCAAGTAATCTGCTAGTGAATAATACAAATCAGCACACGTTTTCAAGTTCACGTGCTCATCTTGTAGAGCTTGAGTGACCCCATTCACTATTGTTTTCACTAGCAGACCAAAACGGAAGTGAATTTGTCGCTACACATAAGGGCGTTGCGTAGCACAAACATATCCAAGAAAAGTAAAAAAAATAGCACAAAAAACAATGAAGAAAAAAAAAAAAAAAAAAAAAAAAAAAAAAAAACAAAAAAAAAAAAAAAAAAAAAAAAAAAAAAAAAAAAAAAAAAAAAAAAAAAAAAAAAAAAAGGAAAAAAACTGGGTGGGGGCTAATTTACCCACAGGTTGGGAGACCAAGGTTAACTAATGTGCGATTCAATATTACATTTACGATTTGCTTATGCCATGCAACTACGCTACCGGGACAATATACACATTTTTTCTTGAGGACTTGTGGTGCCCCCCAAATGCTTGGTGCCCTAGGCACGTGCCTTGTTTGCCTAATGGTTAATCCAGCCCTGCATGTATCGTTTACACAGTTTTAAATATTCCAAAATCGGGTCGTTCAGTGAAGAAACTTAAATGATAGGTTTGAGGAAGAAATCACTAGGAAATTGGTGAGGAAACATAGCAAGTACATTTTCCAAACATATTATGGAAAACTGAAAATTCAAGTAAGAAATAATTTTAATGAAAGATTTTTCAATGTTATTGTATTTATTCGTAATTATTTATTATTTAAAATTTAGTGATATGTTTGTGCAGGATGATTGCTGCTATGATATTTTATGTTAGCTTCCAATTCAGTTAGCTTGAGTCTCAAGTCTCCCCGTTGTGTTATATCCAGCCGTTTTCTGCACTAAATATAGCTGAAGATGGAAACGGTAACTATAGTATATAAAGAGCACAGCAACAAGAATAAAGATTCAATCAGTAAGAATAAAGCGCCAATCAGTAAGAATAAAGAGCCAATCAGTAAGAATAAAGAGCCAATCAGTAGGAATTAAGAGCCAATCAGTAAGAAAAAAGAGCCAATCAGTAAGATTAAAGATCCAATCAGTAAGAATAAAGAGCCAATCAGTAAGAATAAAGAGCCAATCAGTAAGAATAAAGAGCCAATCAGTAAGGATAAAAAGCACAGCATCGCCAAAATTAATTCGCCCCCTCTTTATCACGTGATACATTTCTATAAAACGTCAAATCAAAATTCCCCAGGGGCTCTACACACACATACGTGCACATACATTATTACAGATAGGGTTGGGTCTCGTCACATGATGTGAGATTAATTAATTTATTTTGCGTATACGAGGGAATTGGAATCTCATCTGACACAATTCCTATGGAAATCGTGGAATGTCTCATAACTCATAAATCAGCTCTGAACGGAGGAAAAACATTCTCTAAGGAACATCCTGAACATTGAAATAGTTCACAAACATTATATGTGTCAAGATGCATGAATAGTAACTATGTTACACGCTGTTTCAAGCTACATTTAATAGTAACATTGTAACACGTTGTGGCAAGGTACATTTAATAGTAACATTGTAACACGTTGTGGCAAGGTACATTTAATAGTAACATTGTAACACGTTGTGGCAAGGTACATTTAATAGTAACATTGTAACACGTTGTGGCAAGGTACATTTAATAGTAACATTGTAACACGTTGTGGCAAGGTACATTTAATAGTAACATTGTAACACGTTGTGGCAAGGTACATTTAATAGTAACATTGTAACACGTTGTGGCAAGGTACATTTAATAGTAACATTGTAACACGTTGTGGCAAGGTACATTTAATAGTAACATTGTAACACGTTGTGGCAAGGTACATTTAATAGTAACATTGTAACACGTTGTGGCAAGGTACATTTAATAGTAACATTGTAACACGTTGTGGCAAGGTACATTAGTGATTATTTCAGAAATTTTCCCCCGGGGGGGAAGGGGGCACTTCAGATTTTTTTTTGGGGGGGTCAGTGCCAGCAGTGTCAGTTGATTTATTGTTGGACATATTTTTGCTCCGGGGGAGGAGGGCACTTGGCTTTCCCCAGGGGGGGGGGTGGGATGGCGGGCAGTGCCCACCCGGAGATATAGCTGTAAGAAACCCTGGGTGCATTAATAGTAACTAGATAGAGCCCGCGAAACATTGGCGACAGCAATGCGTGAACTTCCCAATCTGCTGAAGTTACTTGACAAAAACGTGAACTCAATTTCGCTACACCCCTTCCCCCCCCCCCCTTTTTTTCATGATTACGTCACGGCACACTTTTTATTTCACGCCGACCCGCGGCTTAGCAGACCCCGCGAGCTTGGCTGGCAAGCGAGGGGGGTGCAGGGGGGGGGGGGGGGCGGTAGCTCCACGGTAGTCCCCTTCCCCCCCCCCCCTTTTTTTCATGATTACGTCACGGCACACTTTTTATTTCACGCCGACCCGAGGCTTAGCAGACGCCGCGAGCTTGGCTGGCAAGCGAGGGTGGTGCAGGAGGGGGAGGGGGGCGGTAGCTCCACGGTAGTGCGCATGTCTCGTAAATAAATGTCAACTATATAAATATAACTGACCCACGCTTAGCAGACACCGCGAGCTTGCTCTGGCGTATCTATATATAGCCTGCGTGGTCGTCTTGTTGTTTGCCCTAGTTTCTGGCAAATTATATATATTGATAATGTAACACTCTGCGTCCTGGGGAACTTAACAGTAACAATGTAGCACACTCTGAGTGCACCCTAGAAAAACACGTACACACCCACTGAAAATACAAAAGCTAGCTTCGCTCAAACGCTGCACTCGACCATTCCGTGATCAACACGTGACCGGAAGGCCACTTGCACCCTAAGCCTGGCCCTGATTAGGACGTGGCTGACCTCCGATATGTCTGCATGGGTTCTATCTCAGAGAGGCTCAGTCTGAACACTCAATGTCAATCGAGATCTACTTGGAGAGAGCTACAGTGGCGTAGCGAGGGTGTTTGGCACCCTGGGACAAGATTCGCGCCCGGGGACAAGATCAATTTTAAAGTGCCCCCTTTTCTTTTTCTTCAACTGTAACACCCATTATTTGTACTAATAATATAAGATCAAATCACATTTTTGCGCCCCTAACTAGCTTGCGCCCGGGGAATCTGTCCCCCGCTGCCCCCAATCGCTACGCCTCTGAAGAGCTACTTCATGTCTTAGCCATTTCACGGTCACCTCTGGCAGCTTCGTAAATACAACACATGTTATAAAATTATGTAACACAACGCTACCTTATTGTGTTGAGTGAATTTCGTGATGTTTTTGTGATGATTTATTCCTGTTCATTACTGTTCATGTTAGGTGTTGAATTACTTGTCGAGCTCAATGAATGCACCGCCAAACAAGGATAACACCACAGTTCAGCACACAGCAACCTTTGCTATGTTTTGTGTAGACTGAACGTGTGCGAGCGTTGACAACTAACATCTATACTTTATAGCGTTCTAATGACACATGCTAACATACGCTATTCTCATACACACTTTGCGTATACACAATCATCCAACTAACGAGTATACTTTACAATGGATTTCGAGTTGGATATTTTACTGCCACGCGCTGAGACGGGCATAAACCAGCTACTTGCGTTTGTACAATCCTAAGAGTCGTAACATTATAGTACGTATACTGCCATTTGGTTTCGTCTTGCATAGACCAATAGATGTGACATTATAATGGTAACAACCACATACCAAGAGTTGTAGTCTAACTCAGTCAATTATCGATGCCTCTCTTAGGAACGTGTACTTTTCCCTTCCATTTTCTTTCGCCTGTTCCTGCTTTTAGCTTACACTTAGAAAAAATTAGGTTATAGTTTTCAAGACCTGATTGCCTCATTATTTTTAAACTGAATTTAAAACGACCATTTACCACCATTGGGCATGCTACATATTTAACATCTGAGATTCAAAATAGCTTTTGGCAATTCGCAAATAAAGTTAGGTGTAATACTACAAAAATAAAGTTAGGTATAATACTAACACAAATAAAGTTAGGTTTAATAATGAAACAAATAAATTAGGTGTAATACTAAAACAAAAAAGCTATGTGCAATACTAAAACAAATAAAGTTAGATCTAATACTAAATATAAAACAAATATAGTTAGATGTCATTGTCATTGACAACTGTAGCTATCAGGGTTGAGACGAACTATCTACTCATATGGTCGGACGACAATCATAGTCTCTAAACTCCTCTTGCTAGTGCAACTTATACTCCATGCATGTCAGTGCAATGCACGACAGTCTGACGCCCTCATATGAGGCTATACGTTTATTCATACGTCATTACATATTGAATGCTCAGGTAACATCACTTCCAAATCCAAGAGATGAACAGAGAAAATCACTACTTCCCAATATGTCCCACAGACTCAGTAACACACAACTCTCATCACCGTCAATGTAATACAACCCCCCCTCTCACTATGCCACAGCTGCTCTCTATGTCTCCCCCTTTCGACCCTCACCAACAATGACCATCTCACGCCTCGTTCACTCAAACTGCACTCATGTTGGTGAACATCATTTACTTTTATCCCACACATCACAACAGTGGTTCTCATACCGTTAACAGTAATACTAAAAAAAAATGAAGTTATATTTAATACTAAAACAAATACAGTTAGTTTTAAAATTAAAATAAATAAAGTTAGGTGTAATAATTAATCAAGTATAGTTCAGTTTAATTCTAAATGAAATATAGTTAGGTTTAATGCTAGAAGAAATAAAGTTAGTTTTAATACTAAAAGAAACAAAGGTAGGTTTAATACTAAAACAAATATATATTTAATCCTTTTTTCAGCTTTAGTGATGTATGTGACCTCTACAAGATACCTCGCTCCCTATCAAGAAACTATTTGATACAGTGCACATCTTTGATACAGACCACATATTTGATACAGTCGCCATCCAGGATATAATCATTTTAAGGTAAGGCTATCAAAAGAGACTGTTTCAGTCAAACTGCCTTAAAAAACAACCAACAACCTTTCGTTCCAACGATATACATGTTTTGTTTCGCTGTCGTGACACTAATGCATTCGATTTCTTATTTTTTACCCTGTACCGCCCCCTCCCCACCCCCCATCCCCACCCACCCCCATCCCCCTGCTCCCAAGTGGGAGCGCTAATGAGCTTCTGGTTGGCTTCGTGGTTTTTGAGTTCGTCGGAGACTTTCAGGAATGTTTGTATTTCTTCATCTCAGTGCTTCAATCTGCAGTCTCTGCAACATTTACCACCTATAGACTTCCAGGTAACATTTATAACCTATAGACTTAACGACTTCTAGGTAATATCTACCACCTATAGACTTAACAACTTCCATGTAAAATTTACAACCTATAGACTTAACAACTTCCAGGTAACATTTACCACCTATAGACTTAACAACTTCCAGGTAACATTTACCACCTATAGACTTAACGACTTCCAGGTAATATCTACCACCTACAGACTTAACAACTTCCTGTAACATTTACCACATATAGACTTAAAAACTTCCTGTAACATTTACCACATATAGATTTAACAACTTCCTGTAACATTTACCACATACAGACTTAACAACTTCCATGTAAAATTTACCACCTATAGACTTAACAACTTCCAGGCAACATTTACCACCCAAAAATAATAATAATAAAGTTTATTTGAAAATCACGCTTCATCACCAAAGTCAACCATTTTAAAAAGAAATGAAAAAATATATTTTTTGCCACATTAAAATACAAAACGCCACATTACAAAAACAGACGAGAATACCGATTCTAAGTCTTTCATCCCTTGCAACCATCAACAACACAGGCCACTTTACTTCTAGGAGATAATAGCTAGCTGGAAAATATGGTTGACAAATTCACCCCAACATGTGTTTGCGAAAAAGATATATTTTCAAATCGGTTTTGAAAGACTCCAGTATCTGGCTGTTTTTAAGAGCGACTGGAAGGGTGTTCCAAATTGTTGGGGAAGCAAATGCAAACATGCGCCTTCCGTAAGTCTCAAGGCGAACACACGGTATCGAGAGTTTGCCACTATCGGATGAGCGGAGTTGTCTAGTGGGTACATGAGGCGCCATGGGTGCTTTGAGATAGGACGGCGCCAGGTCATGCAAGCAGCGGTAGCACAGAGTTGCAATTTTGTACTTTATACGAGTGTGGACCGGCAGCCAATACAACTCTTTCAGGAGTGTTTTAGCGTGGTCGAATTTGCGTTTGCTAAAAACAGTGCAAGCCGCATTATTCTGTACCTTTTGAATTTTATCCAGGAGCGTAGCTGGAAGACCCACCATGAGAGGATTGCAGTAGTCTATGCATGATAGCACGAATGCAGACATCAGCCTCTTTGTTGCATCAAACGTTAAGAACGGTCTGATATGACTAATTCTGCGCAGCTTTAGAAAAATAGCCTTGCAAATCATGTTAATGTCATTTTCCAGAGATAGTGTTCAGTCTAAGTAGACACCCAGGTTTTTCACTGTTTGAGCAAATTCAATCTGTATACCTGAGAGAAAAAGGGTGGTGTGTTATTTACAGATTTTAGCTTTTGAGCGGTAGCAATGGGAATCAGCTCGGTCTTTTCATCGTTCAATTTGAGCTTGTTTAAGTTCATCCAGTGCTTAACTGACTCCACCTTCTTCTGTGTCATACTAAGAAGCTGAGGAAACTAAGAGGGGGTCACGGACTGCTGAAGTTGGGTATCAACCGCGAAGATGTGATATAGCATGTCAAACTGCTTGATCTCTGCACCCAGTGGCTCAATGTACATGGTGAAAAGCACTGGGCCTAGGACCGAGCCCTGGGGTACTCCAAATACAATAATAGATTTCTTCGAGGTCAAGCCGTTTTCAATAGCTGATTGGACCCGATTTGTCAGATACGAGCGGAACCATCTCAGGATAGTATTGATGAAACCGATCGTTTGTAGCAGACGTTGGAGCAGTATGTCTTGGTCAACCGTATCGAACGCTGCCGATATATCAAGTAACGACAAAAGGGATACCTGGCCCTCTCCACAAGATGACAGAAGGTCATTTACGACGCGCAACAGGGCTGTCTCAGTAGAGTGATGCGCCCTGTCTGCTGACCGGAAAGGCTCAAACAAGTCTCACTGAGTGTTGTGGTTCAGGAGCTGGCGGAGAACGACTTTCTCTAAAATTTAGGAAACAAAAGGCAGATTTGAGGTTGGAGATTTGAGATTTGAGACGGGGCGATAATTTTCCAACACATTTGGGTCGAGATTTTCTTTTTTAGCTGTGGAGTCACGAACATCTCTTTAAAAGAGGATGGAACAATACCTGTTTTCAAAGACTGGTTTATGATACTAGTTATGATAGGGACTATTTCATCCAAACATTCGTACAACAGCCCAGCCGGAAGAGGGTCCAGCAAACATGACTTTTTCCTGGAAGTCAGCCAGGATTTTCTTAACATGTGATTCTGTGACATCTAAAAATTCGTTAAAGGACTGCCTTTAAACGACAGGAATTCGGGAGCATCGGTGCAAATGTTAAGTCTCGCCCTGATCTTCGTAACTATCTTGAATAAAGAAATTATTTCAAGCGTCTGGCAGCTCACCAACGGCAAAGTTATTTGGTAAAGATGTGTCCTCCTGTTTAACGGTCAACTGACCCACAATACGAAATAAGTCCCTACTTGAGCCACAAGCTACACTATGGTGACTGATCTATTCAGTCCTAGCTGCAAGGACCAACTTCTTAGAACGTTCCTTATAATCAACAACTTAAAAACTTCCATGTAACATTTACCACCTATAGAATTAACAACTTCCATGTAACATTTACCACCTATAGATTTAACAACTTCTATGTAACATTTACCACCTATAGCATTAACAACTTCCTGGTAACATTTATCACCTATAGCATTAACAACTCCCGGGTAACATTTACCACCTATAGACTTAACAACTTCCTGGTAACATTTACCACCTATAGCATTAAAAACTTCCAGGTGACATTTACCACCTATAGCATTAACAACTTCCTGGTAACATTTACCACTTATATCATTAACAACTTCCTGGTAACATTCACTTCCTGTAGACTTAACAATAGGATAGATGGTTGGGGGGGGGGGATAACTACCATGTGAAAGAGTTCGAAGATGACTTATTATATAGCCTAGGTATCAACAAGTAGATAGATAGCCTATATGTGAACAAGTAGATAGATACACTAGGCATGAACAAGTAGATAGATACCCTAGACATAAAAAGTAGATAGATAGCCTAGGCATCAACAAGTAGATAGATGCCTAGGGATCAACAAGTAGATAGATAGCATATGTATAGACAAGAGAAAGATAGCCTAGGCATTAACAAAAGGATGGATAGCTTAGGCACGAACAAAGAGATTGATAGCCTTTGGTGGGTATTGAACTCTAGACCACAAGCTTGGAACTGACTCAGTGTAGACCAGTGTTTCCCAACCTTTTTTTGTGCCATGCCCCAACGACCACAAGCTTGGAACTGACTCAGGTTAGACCAGTGTTTCCCAAACCTTTTTTTGTGCCATGCCCCATCGACCACAAACTTGGAACTGAATCAGTTTAGACCAGTGGTTCCCAAACCTTTTTTTGTGCCATGCCCCATCGACCACAAGCTTGGAACTGACTCAGTTTAGACCAGTGTTCCTCAACCTTTTTTGGTGCCATGCCCCATCGACCACAAACTTGGAACTGAATCAGTTTAGACCAGTGTTTCCCAAACCTTTTTTGTGCCATGCCCCATCGACCACAAGCTTGGAACTGACTCAGTTTAGACCAGTGTTTCCCAAACCTTTTTTTTGTGCCATGCCCCATCGACCACAAGCTTGGAACTGACTCAGTTTAGACCAGTGTTTCCCAAACCTTTTTTGTGCCATGCCCCATCGACCACAAGCTTGGAACTGACACAGTTTAGACCAGTGTTCCTCAACCTTTTTTGTGCCATGCCCCATCGACCACAAACTTGGAACTGAATCAGTTTAGACCAGTGTTTCCAAAACCTTTTTTTGTGCCATGCCCCATCGTCCACAAGCTTGGAACTGACTCAGTTTAGACCAGTGTTTCCCAAACCTTTTTTGTGCCATGCCCCATCGACCACAAGCTTGGAACTGACTCAGTTTAGACCAGTGTTTCCCAAACCTTTTTTTGTGCCATGCCCCATCGACCACAAGCTTGGAACTGACTCAGTTTAGACCAGTGTTTCCCAAACCTTTTTTGTGCCATGCCCCATCGAAGCCTTTCTAAAATTCTTATGCTCCTTATGACATAAATACATAATTTTTTATATGCAAAAATTTAATTTTTGACTCAATGAAAAGTAAATGATAGATTTTAGCAAGATGTGAAGACGCCTTTAGGAATGTATAGATTATACGGAGAAACACAGTGGGCAAACTTTTAAATCAATATAATAGGGAATTGAAATTCAAATACAAAATGAAAGCTTTTTATAAAAATTTTAATTAAATATACTTTTTAAAAATTATTTTTATTACAGTGTGAGATAAAAAAAAAAAAAAAGCAATGAGAGATCACGAATACAGTGCGAGATGAGACACTTACGCTTGATGCTTGCTGCACAGAAATTCTATGCAAGCTCCAATTTAGATAGCTTCAGTCTCTAGTCTCCCAACTGAGATATATCCAGCATATTTGTATTTTTTTATTTTATCAACAAATAATTTGTGGCACTACATCAACATTCAGCTAAATTTAAAGATTGAAACAACGGCAACAATAGTTTTCTTGCAAATTTGGTTGAATTTGGATATTTGAATTCTGTTTCCTGACAAAGCCATGAAATCGCTCCTTTTATATTAAATACCTTCGCTTTTGCATCGAGAAAAGTTGTATTTGCTTCTTGAAAATTTAATATATTTAGTTTTTCAATGCTATAGGCTAAAAAACTCACACATGCTTTACCATCAACTTTTAACAGGTAATTTATTTCAGGCTTTTCACTTTAAAAATCCCCAAAAGTATCAAATTTTTCCATGATTTTTTTAAAGCAGTTCTCTTTCGAGAGCCAACTTACTTTAGTGTGAAGTTAAAGTCTTAAATGGTCTGCCTTTTGTGCTTGAAGAGACGCACACACTTGGTATTAGCTTTCACATCATTGATACACTATATATGGACCTTAAGTCGTATTTCATTAAGAACGGGTGGAATATTTTCAATTACCAAGTTTTCATTAATAACACAATGCACAAGAAGCATTTCTAGATTCTCATCTTTCATCAATTTAAGCAGCCATTTTTCTGGACCATTATATTAGAAGCACCAGCTGCAGTACAAGATATTACTTATTTCATTGGTATATTATTGACATCTAAGTAATTTTTTAGCTTTTTATAATCTATCTTCGGCTGTAGTGGTGCTTTGGCTGTAGTGGTGCTTTGGCTGTAGTGGTGCTTTGGCTGTAGTGGTGCTTTGGCTGTAGTGGTGCTTTGGCTGTAGTGGTGCTTTGGCTGTAGTGGTGCTTTGGCTGTAGTGGTGCTTTCTAATGATTTACAGAACCTCATTTCTTCAGCAAAATCTCCATTATCAAAAGATCTCAAGTAAACATTATTCGTGCTGTCTCTCAAAGTTGATTCATTCATTTGCACTGAGAATTTTTGTTTTGCTTTGGGCTCTTGTATTTCAAGATCTTTGCTTTTTTCATCAATTCTTCCGCTAACAGTCTCATTGCCATCTTTTTCCAGAAGTGTTTTAAAAAAATTCTGATATTGAGACTTTGATTAATTCTCTCCCATAGTATCATTCACACCAGATTTAGCAATGAGTGAAGAACTCGAACGATTCTCCTTTTAAATTACAAGTTAAATCATAGTAGACGGTTGGTTTTCAATGTCTAGACAGCTCCTTTTCTAATTGCCCCTCAAAACATTCAAATTGCCCCCCCCCCCTGTGGGGCGTGGGCCCCACGTTGGGAAACACTGGTTTAGACCAAACGTTTACCCACCACTCAGGTAATATAATGTACATACTACAAGATATTACCCACTTTACCCAGGTAATAATGGAGACGATGTATATATATCTATCTATATGTAATCATTTATTTTTTAAAGGGTGAATAAATAGAGGAACTGGATGCATTGAGATTTTATGGACGATACTCTTCTCATGTCAAAGTTTTCAAAGTTTTGTTTCCCCAAATGAAAGGGAAGACGCCATTTTACGTTGAGCACTTTCTATTCAATTTTATTTATTACAAACTTTGATTGTGAATGATCACAAAAGGTAAACTTCTTTTACTGCCCAAACACTTCAGATACATAAACAACTTCAGCCTAAGATCAATACATTTGAGAACAATTGTGGAATGTCAAGAAGCTTAATCTCCAAACAAATTGATTTAAAACAAAACACTTAAATGCTTTGAAGCGAGCCAACTTTACTCCTACCCCCTACCTCTGTGCATCCAATGACGTCATAGATGCGCTCAGTTTCATGCCATTGTGTAAATAATGTGAAAAAAAAAATCTCTTCTTGTATTTAAATTAAAAACAAAAACATCTTTACCTTTGTTATCTATCATTCCAAAATAACAAAACATTAAAGTCTTGTGAGGTCTTGTTTATAAATGTATATTTTTTAAAAACGTTATTTTTAAAATAAACTTTTTTTTTTTTACCATAACAAACGTTTTGACAGGAATCAGCAGGTCTCACGAACTGACTGTAGTAGTCACAATGTACCCTTAGAATCAGGCTCGTACTGTGTCGTGGTCGTCAGCAGTGAATCAGACGGGCACAGCAGACTACAGCAACTACCTGACTTCAAATCTTATTTCAAAAGGAAACCTACAAACAAACCAACTCAGCCGACAGACATAGAAAACATCAGACCGTCTAGCGTGACGTCATTAGCTCTAATGGTGGACAATGCCAAGTTACTTTACTTGATATTACGTGGACCATGCCAAGTTACTTTACTTGATATTACTTGGACCATGCCAAGTTACTTTACCTGATATTAC
Organism: Lymnaea stagnalis; assembly: GCA_964033795.1. Lineage (NCBI taxonomy): Eukaryota > Metazoa > Mollusca > Gastropoda > Lymnaeidae > Lymnaea > Lymnaea stagnalis. Next base: position 2,089,843 of record CAXITT010000048.1, on the reverse strand, counting down.
TTGGACCATGCCAAGTTACTTTACTTGATATTACGTGGACCATGCCTAGTTACTTTACCTGATATTACTGGGACAATGCCAATTTACTTTACTTGATATTACGTGGACCATGCCAAGTTACTTTACTTGATATTACTTGGACCATGCCAAGTTACTTTACTTGATATTACGTGGACAATGCCAAGTTACTTTACTTGATATTACGTGGACCATGCCAAGTTACTTTACTTGATATTACTTGGACCATGCCAAGTTACTTTACTTGATATTACGTGGACCATGCCAAGTTACTTTACTTGATATTACTTGGACCATGCCAAGTTACTTTACTTGATATTACTGGGACAATGCCAATTTACTTTACTTGATATTTCGTGGACCATGCCAAGTTTCTTTACTTGATATTACTGGGACAATGCCAATTTACTTTACTTGATATTTCGTGGACCATGCCAAGTTACTTTACTTGATATTACTGGGACAATGCCAATTTACTTTACTTGATATTACGTGGACCATGCCAAGTTACTTTACTTGATATTACTTGGACCATGCCAAGTTACTTTACTTGATATTACTGGGACAATGCCAATTTACTTTACTTGATATTTCGTGGACCATGCCAAGTTACTTTACTTGATATTACTGGGACAATGCCAATTTACTTTACTTGATATCACGGGGACCATGCCAAGTTACTTTACTTGATATCACGGGGACCATGCCAAGTTACTTTACTTGATATTAGAGGGACCATGCCAAGTTACTTTACTTGATATTACAGGGACCATGTCAAGTTACTTTACTTGATATTAGAGGGACCATGCCAAGTTACTTTACCTGATATTACTTGGACCATGCCAAGTTACTTTACTTGATATTACGTGGACCATGCCAAGTTACTTTACTTGATATTACTTGGACCATGCCAAGTTACTTTACTTGATATTTCGTGGACAATGCCAAGTTACTTTACTTGATATTAGAGGGACCATGCCAAGTTACTTTAACTGATATTACAGGGACCATGTCAAGTTACTTTACTTGATATTACTTGGACCATGCCAAGTTACTTTACCTGATATTACTTGGACCATGTCAAGTTACTTTACTTGATATTACTTGGACCATGCCAAGTTACTTTACTTGATATTACTTGGACAATGCCAAGTTTCTTTACCTGATATTACAGGGACCATGTCAAGTTACTTTACCTGATATTACTTGGACCATGCCAAGTTACTTTACCTGATATTACTTGGACCATGCCAAGTTACTTTACTTGATATTGCTTGGACCATGCCAAGTTACTTTACCTGATATTACTTGGACAATGCCAAGTTTCTTTACTTGATATTACAGGGACCATGTCAAGTTACTTTACTTGATATTACAGGGACCATGTCAAGTTACTTTACTTTATATTAATGTGACAATGCCAAGTTAATTTACTTGATATTACGGGGACCATGCCAAGTTACTTTACTTGATATCACGGGGACCATGCCAAGTTACTTTATCTGATATTACTTGGAAAATGCCAAGTTACTTTAGTTGATATTACGGGGATCATGCCAAGTTACTTTACTTAATATTAGTGGGACCATGCCAAGTTACTTTACTTGATATCACGGGGACCATGCCAAGTTACTTTACTTGACATTATCGGAGAGATTCCAAGTTAATTTTACTGTTGCCGGATTACATTCTAAACATAAACAAAATATTGTAACCGTAGCAACGACGGAGGTATGTAGATAACATTTATTGATTATTTATAATATTTACCCATAATTCTTTGAACAAGTTTGCTGCACTGCGGAAAATGTGTATGGTCTTTAAAATGTTACGTGTGGAGTCTTTTTGTAATATTTGGGAATCTTCGAGATATGGAGTCTTATTGTAAGATTTGGATTCTCTGATAAGTGGAGTCTTTTTGTAAGAGTCTTTGACTCCACAGATCTACTCTAAGCTTACAGTGAAATGTTCCTTGGTCTTCTGTTCACTAAAGTGACGTCTATCATGTAGGAAAGGACTTACAGTGAAATGTTCCTTGGTCTTCTGTTCACTAAAGTGACGTCTATCATGTAGGAAAGGAGTAGGGGTGTGGGTAGAGCTTGAAAGGAAAGTGTCCTCGATCTAGCTGTTTGTTATACTTGTAGCAATGTCTCATATAAAAGTGTCCTCGATCTAGCTGTTTGTTATACTTGTAGCAATGTCTCATATAAAAGTGTCCTCGATCTAGCTGTTTGTTATACTTGTAGCAATGTCTCTTATAAAAGTGTCCTCGAACTAGCTGTTTGTTATACTTGTAGCAATGTCTCATATAAAAGTGTCCTCGATCTAGCTGTTTGTTATACTTGTAGCAATGTCTCATATAACAATAACACCATTCCATCGGCGTTACTCCATATAAAAGCTCTAGTATAACAAAATATGCTTTTGCTCATTTCTTCTTCAACCATCACATTTGTGTATGGAACTCTTAACTCTCTCATGTGAATTTGCTTTCTATGAATACATTAAGAGTCACTAAATTTACCATCCATCATTATTTTGAGAGTCACTGAATTATCTATCTATGATTATTTTGAGTCACTAAATTTGCCATCCCTGATTACTTTGAGAGTCACTGAATTTGCTATCTATGATTATTTTGAGAGTCATAGAATTTGCTATCGATGATTCCACTGAGAGTCACCGTGGAGTCGTGTGGAATGTAATGTATAGTTGTAATGTTTACTATCGAGAATGTCAATATTTCCTTTCAATCACTTGAAGAGCTCACGCCATGCCCCAGCAGGCGGCAAGAAGGACCTACGCTAGACACGCTGAGACAGCCTACTGTTGGACCTCAGGCGTGCGTCCTCTCTATGTATTATTTGGGGTGGAGGGGGGATAACCCCTAGAGGATCTGTGAAGGGGATCTTGGGTAAACTATAAATAATGGCGTCGACATTTTCCATCTTTGCGGTGAAACCGTGCTATGAATGCTTAAGAAGGATATAAGAGGTGTCTTTGATTCTTTGTAACTGGACGGATCTGAAGACACAAGACGGGCTATAGCGGGGCCTGGCTAATCAGACCACATGTAGGACGTGCACTCAGAGAGATCGGCGCAAATTGAGGTCATTTTTGGGCCCAAAGGAATTATGGGTATTATCTTTCAAAACCGGATTTTATGATGTGTCATTGAGCTGTATGATCTACGTCCTAATAATAGAGGGGAGATAAATGGATGTCCAGAAATGGAGGATGTACAGAAGACGCCTAGGAACGAGATGGAAAACTAGAGGGGAGATAAATGGATGTCCAGAAATGGAGGATGTAGAGAATATGCCTAGGAACGAGATGGAAGACTAGAGGGGAGATAAATGGATGTCCTGAAATTAAATGGAGGATGTACAGAAGACGCCTAGGAAAGAGATGGAAGACTAGAGGGGAGATAAATGGATGTCCTGAAATGGAGGATGTACAGAAGACGCCTAGGAAAGAGATGGAAGACTAGAGGGGAGATAAAATGGAGGATGTACAGAAGACGCCTAGGAAAGAGATGGAAGACTAGAGGGGAGATAAATGGATGTCCTGAAATGGAGGATGTACAGAAGACGCCTAGGAAAGAGATGGAAGACTAGAGGGGAGATACATGGATGTCCTGAAATGGAGGATGTACAGAAGACGCCTAGGAAAGAGATGGAAGACTAGTGCGCTAAGGGCGTAGTTTATATTGACAGTACGGCTCGTGATGTTACGGCAGGCAAAGTTAGCAGGCATTAGGGTGATAGTGATTCACCTCTGTTGATTGGTAGCAGCGCACTTATGTGGTTTACAGGCGACCAAAACACACGAAAAGACTTTGTAGTTTGGACTAAAGAAACGTGACATGGATTAGTTTGCATGTCAAGGATGAGACAAGCAGCTGGTGTGATGAAGGATGGTGGTGGAACAGCCGGTGGGATGTGGAATGATGGTGGAGCAGCTGGAGCGATGAGGGATGATGGTGGAGCGGCTGGTGGGATGTGGGATGATGATGGAGTGACTGGTGGGATGTGGGATGATGGTGGAGCGGCTGGTGGGAATGGGATGATGGTTAAGCAGCTGGTGTGATGAAGGATGGTGGTGGAGCAGCTGGTGGCATGTGAAATGATGGTGGAGCAGCTGGAGCAATGTGGGATGATGGTGGAGCAGTTGGTGGGTTGTGGGATGGTGGTGGAGCAGGTGGTGGGATGTGGGATGATGGTGGAGCAGCTGATGGAAATTGGGATGCTGATGGAGCAGCTTGTGGAATGTGGGATGATGGTGAAGCAGTTGGTGGGATGTGGGATGATGGTGGAGCAGCTGGAGCGATGTGGGATGATGGTGGAGCAGCTGTTGGAATGTGGGATGCTGATGGAGCAGCTGGAGCGATGTGGGATGATGGTGGAGCAGCTGGATGGATGTGGGATGGTGGTGGAGCAGCTAGAGGAATGTGGGATGCTGATGGAGCAGCTGTTGGGATGTGGGGTGCTGATGGAGCAGCTGGTGGGATGTGGGATGATGGTGGAATACAATGATTCAAACATTTGCATTTTAATCAATCAATATTGTGTGACAGGAAATATGATGTAATGGTTGAGTTCAATAGCGTGCAAAATAAAATTCCCGATAACTGAACTCTGAGATATTTTCTTTTGTTTGACAGAGAAAGTCTCCCTTTATACAAGGTGTAATACATATGGGGTGTAAAAGGTGATGAGACCTTAGAAAAGTGATACATTTCATGGGTAGGGCCGTAACTAAATGTGGGGGTAACTAAATGTGGGGGTAACTAAGTGTGTGGGTAACTAAATGTGGGGGTTACTAAGTGTGGGGGTTACTAAATGTGGGGGTAACACTAATTGGGATTTTCTTATAGAGTAGGTCACGTGAATGAAAGTTGTGTAAAGTAACTTGAGGAGATGGTACGTTCCCACACTGGGTCCGCCATTATGTGGCCTCCATTGTGTGGCCTCCATTGTGTGGCCTCCATTGTGTGGCCTCCATTGTGTGGCCTCCATTGTGTGGCCGCCATTGTGTGGCCTCCATTGTGTGGCCTCCATTGTGTGGCCGCCATTGTTTGGCCTCCATTGTGTGGCCGCCATTGTGTGGCCGCCATTGTGTGGCCTCCAT
>CAXITT010000048.1:2068312-2080971 GCA_964033795.1 Lymnaea stagnalis | reverse complement strand
ATCTATCTATCTATCTATCTATCTATCTATCTATCTATCTATCTATCTATCTATCTATCTATCTATCTATCTATCTATCTATCTATCTATCTATCTATCTATCTATCTATCTATCTATTTATCTATCTGTCTGTCTGTCTGTCTGTCTGTCTGTTTGTCTGTCTGTCTGTCTGTCTGTCTGTCTGTCTGTCTGTCTGTCTGTCTGTCTGTGTGTCTATCTGTCTGTCTGTCTATCTGTCTGTCTGTCTGTTTGCCTGCCTGCCTGCCTGCCTGCCTGCCTGCCTGTCTGTCTGTCTGTCTCTATATCTATCTATCTATCTATCAATCAATCATTGATTTTCTTAATTGGTAAATGAGAATATATCATCTATTTTTCACACCTGTAATATCATTGGATTTAAAGATCTTGTCATCCACGTTAAACTACACACATCCTATTTCTTACCCCCGATATATATAAACCGTTATTATTATAAATATCAATAACCAACAAATATTTCATCCCAAACGAGAATAATAAAAAAAAACAACGATCCAATAAGCTAACGGTAACCTTGACTGCTATTTTCTGTTGACTGTTTGTTTCAGTCAATAAACATCTTGATGGACTTACAAAGATCATTTCATAAACACTGACATTTAGGAGTTTAGTTGAAACACATTTTGTGACTTTTTTTTCATGAGACTTTTTTCCTGTGACGTTTTTTCCTACAATCACAAGTCCACCCCACATGTCCACCCCACATGTCCACCCCACATGTCCACCCCACATGTCCACCCCACATGTCCACCCCACATGTCCACCCCACATGTCCACCCCACACGTCCACCCCACATGACCATCCCACATGTCCACCCCACATGTCCATCCCACATGTCCACCCCACATGTCCACCCCACATGTCCACCCCACATGTCCACCACACATGTCCATCCCACACGTTCACCTCACACCCGTATCTCGAGTTATTGCTGTAAGTTGAGCTTTCATGCGCCCCCCACCCCACTAACCCCATGACTCAACATTAATCTCAGTGATACTGATCCCTTGATAAAAAGCAACGGGGGTTTGGTTGGGGGGGGGGGAGAATCAATATAAATAGCGGGCAAAAATGTCTGATTCAGATAGTTGTTCAAAGGTCACCACTGTCTGTCGGTGAAAGGTTGGAGATGGTAACCTTGACATCCCCACCACACCAATCTTGGGGTGGCCATAGGCCATTTAATGGTGCTGATGTCACAGTGTGTTTTTTTTCAGACTATTGTCACTGACCTTATTAGATATTTTCACTGACCTCATTAGATATTGTCAATAACCTCATTAGATATTGTCACTAACCTCATTAAATATTGTCACTGACCTCATTAGATAGTGTCACTGACCTCATAACATAATGTCACTGGCGACTTTGTGACTGACCTTATTAGATATTGTCACTGACCTCATTAGATTTTTTCACTGACCTTATTACATAGTTTCACTGATCCCATTAGATTTTGCCACTGACCTGATTAGATATTGTCACTAACCTCATTAGATATTTTCACTGACCTCATTAGATATTGTCACTGAGATTTTTAGATATTGTCACTGAATTCATTATGATTTTGTCACTTACCTTATTAGATTGTGTCACTTACCTCATTAGATATTGTCACTGTAAAAATATTTCTTTGACACTACATTAGTTGTTGAGTTGTTGGATTTTAAATTTAGGAATTCATCAATTTCGAGTGTACACCCCGTAAGTTCTGATATCACGTCTCAACGTTTCATTTTATTTACCGAATAATTGTTTCTAGTGATAAGTAATGGATCTGCCATGTTGTAAAGCGTTAAATAACTATAATGGGGCCAGTTTAAATTATGTACAAAGTCCTAAAGCAGATAGCATTCCTTGCCACGAGTAGACACAATCGAAATGTAAAGGGCTGACGTAAAAACAAGCAACAGATGAGTCTGTGCAGACCTGGTTGGTGTGAAATTCGCCAAGCCTGGCTGTGACTTCGTCCAAATCTGCTTGATGTGAATTTCTCACAGAAGGATTCGTTCCATCATGCTCAATAACACAAGGTATATACATGTGCTGTATCTTTGTGTTGAGCTGAGATGGTGCATATATGGTGTAGCTTTGATTTAGGCTGCGTAGGTACAAATATGGTGCATCTTTGACTAGCGCTGAGAAGGTACATATATGGTGCATCTTTGAGTTACATTAAGTTTGTGCAAATATAATGCATCTTTGAGTTACGCTAAGATTTTGCAAATATGGTAAATCTTTGGGTTAGGCAAAGAAGGTACACATAGTGTGCATCTTTGAGTAAAGCTGAGATTGTGCACAGATGGTGCATCTTTGAGTTAGGTTGAGAAGGTGCCTATTAAGCATGCACCATTTAGTAGGCCTGAGATGATGCATATATGGCGTATCATTGAGTAGGCCTGAGATGGTGCATTTAAAGTGCATCTTTGAGTTTGTTTGAGATCGTGGCTGGTGCACGGAATGTCTAACCATAACTTGGACATTACCACTATTTATAGCATGAAATAAATGTGGACATAAATGTGGACATAATGTGGACATAAATGTGGCATGTATAAATAATGCATAAGGGGTGATAATTTGTGTGACAACCTGTAGAGATATTGTGGTGGATGGGATAGAGAGGTATAGGGTAGGCTGGGACAAATTCGATTAAAAAAAGATAGAAAGAAAAAGAGGCATATATATATATATATATATATATATATATAAATATATATAAGAGAGATAGAAGAAACGTGTGGGTGATAAAAAGAGAAGAGAGAGAGAGGGGGGGAGAAAGAAAGGGGGTAAGGGAGGGGGAGGAAGAGAGGGAGAGAGAGAGAAAGCTAGAGATAGAATTGGAAAGAGAGAGAGAGAGAAAGGAGGAAGGGAGGAAGAAAGAGGGGAGGGAGAGTGATGGTAGGGAGAGAGATAAAAGAAAAGAGATGGAGGGGTATGGAGGGAGATGGAAGGGGAGGGAGGGAGAGGGAGAGTGAGGGAGAGGGAGGGAGAGGGAGGGATGGATGGAGAGGGATGGAGAGGGAGGGAGAGGGAGGGAGGGTGTTAGGGAGAGAGAGTGAGGGAGTGAGGGAGATAGGAAGAGGGAGTTAGGGAGAGGGAGTGAGGGAGAGGGAGTGAGGGAGAGGGAGAGGGAGGGAGGGAGGGAGAGGGAGTGAGGGAGAGGGAGTGAGGGAGAGGGAGTGAGGGAGAGGGAGGGAGAGGGAGTGAGGGAGAGGGAGTGAGGGAGAGGGAAGGATGGAGGGAGAGGGAGTGAGGGAGAGGGAAGGATGGAGGGAGAGGGAGTGAGGGAGAGGGAGTGAGGGAGAGGGAGTGAGGGAGAGGGAGGGAGAGGGAGTGAGGGAGAGGGAGTGAGGGAGAGGGAAGGATGGAGGGAGAGGGAGTGAGGGAGAGGGAAGGATGGAGGGAGAGGGAGTGAGGGAGAGGGAGTGAGGGAGAGGGAGTGAGGGAGAGGGAGGGAGAGGGAGTGAGGGAGAGGGAGTGAGGGAGAGGGAAGGATGGAGGGAGAGGGAGTGAGGGAGAGGGAAGGATGGAGGGAGAGGGAGTGAGGGAGAGGGAGTGAGGGAGAGGGAGTGAGGGAGAGGGAGGGAGAGGGAGTGAGGGAGAGGGAGTGAGGGAGAGGGAAGGATGGAGGGAGAGGGAGTGAGGGAGAGGGAAGGATGGAGGGAGAGGGAGTGAGGGAGAGGGAGTGAGGGAGAGGGAGTGAGGGAGAGGGAGGGAGAGGGAGTGAGGGAGAGGGAGTGAGGGAGAGGGAAGGATGGAGGGAGAGGGAGTGAGGGAGAGGGAAGGATGGAGGGAGAGGGAGTGAGGGAGAGGGATGGATGGAGGGAGAGGGAGTGAGGGAGAGGGAGTGAGAGAGAAGGAGAGGGAGATTGAAGAGCTCGCACGAGAAAGCAAAAAAACCTAAAAGAAGCAATGTGAGGAGGTCTCAATCTTGTAATCGATAAAACAGTGACAGCAGTGATCGGTCTTCTGGTTGGGCAGGGTGTGCAGGGTTGGCCACGGGACCAATGACTAGTGGGGGGCAAACAGTGGCGGGGACACAGTGGAAGGGACACAGTTGAGGGGACACAGTGGAGGGGACACAGTCTGCCTAGTACGTCAGACACATGGGTGAATGGCCATCCTCAACATGCTCCTGCTCACACCTAGTGTGCGATAGACTGGAAGTAAAACCTTGGAATACGAGCTCGGAGCTGGCGGGAGATGAATTCATTCTGCCTTAAGCTTCTCTTATTACCAGGTAAGCTTGATTTTTTTCCCAACGGTTCTTAAGCAGGCAATGGTGGGGGCCGAATGTCTTTATGGGCTCAGCAGATCAATACCTCACGTGATAATAAATACATTTAAAAAAACAAAAAAAACACCAGCATGCAATGAAACAAGGTAATGTCAAAGAAAGGTGATTGTTATAAAACTGTTGAGTTCCATCAGTACTATGTGTTATTTCGAATATCTTTGCGTCATGTAATGGATTTACCGGAGACTTACAGAAGTCAGGCACACGAACATGTTTTAAGAATCTTTGAAGCAGACGATAATCAAATGAATATTTTCCTTTCATTTTTCCCTTCATTCGCCACTCGCTTCGTTTCGGGAACAGTTAAGGTATTGAGAACTCTTCGAGCAGGTTATGATGGCACAACCGAATGGCAGGCAGGCTAGTGTTTTGGCTATGTTGTGAGCTCTACACCTGGCTGTGTAAGTGCGTGAACTACTCCATCTCTACCTGATTCAGGTGACAGGTGAGCGATGATTATAGGATGATTACTCCTTGTCAATTATTCAGTCTGCGTTCGCGTTTAAAATAACACCGAATTTAACAAGCCAAAGTTTTTTCGTGATCATTAATTCATGAGAATTCGTAATCGTTGTCTTTGACAAAGGGAAAAAATTATCTAAAAGAAGTTAGTATTAAAACAAAAACCACTCACAGACGCCTTTTGGCTTAAAAAATGCTGCTCTACAAGTGTTGGTTTGGTAACATTAAAAAGATGCTACTATACAAGTGTTGGTTTGGTAACATTAAAAGGCAATGTGTTTTGCCGTCATTGTAAAATAAAGTTTTAAACTGTGACTCTAGTTCAAACTCCGTGTAAACTTGGTCACAACATGATTGTGAGTTGTTATCAGTACTCCCTGCTCTTATTGAAAGTGCTAACAGGTCACAACATGATTGTTAGTTGCTCTCAATACTTCCTGCTCTTATTGAAAGTGCTAACAGGTCACAACCTAGTTGTGATTTGCTCTCAAAATTTGCAGCTCATATTTGACAGTGTGTGTGTGTGTGTGTTGACCTAATTTCATAAGCCATGGGGATTTCTTTGCTTTCTCTGTCCTAAAATGTGCATAAAGATACAATTATTAAACCATTATGTGCATAAAGATACACTATTATTAAACCATAGTGTGCATCAAAGATACAATTATTAAACAATTGTGTGCATTAAAGATACAATTATTAAATCATTTTGTACATCAGAGATACAATTATTAAACCATTGTTTACATCAAATATCCAATCCTATTAAACCATTGTTTACATCAAATATCCAATCCTATTAAACCATTGTTTACATCAAATATCCAATCCTATTAAACCCTTGTTTACATCAAATATCCAATCCTATTAAACCATTGTTTACATCAAATATCCAATCCTATTAAACCATTGTTTACATCAAATATCCAATCCTATTAAACCCTTGTTTACATCAAATATCCAATCCTATTAAACCATTGTTTACATCAAATATCCAATCCTATTAAACCCTTGTTTACATCAAATATCCAATCCTATTAAACCATTGTTTACATCAAATATCCAATCCTATTAAACCATTGTTTACATCAAATATCCAATCCTATTAAACCATTGTTTACATCAAATATCCAATCCTATTAAACCATTGTTTACATCAAATATCCAATCCTATTAAACCCTTGTTTACATCAAATATCCAATCCTATTAAACCATTGTTTACATCAAATATCCAATCCTATTAAACCCTTGTTTACATCAAATATCCAATCCTATTAAACCATTGTTTACATCAAATATCCAATCCTATTAAACCCTTGTTTACATCAAATATCCAATCCTATTAAACCATTGTTTACATCAAATATCCAATCCTATTAAACCATTGTGTGCATCAGAGATACAAGCTTACTTTATTACTTTTGTAAGAAAAGATATACCAGGAAAACGTTCTCTGTCAATGCTTTTGAATCTGAGATCTGTTGCCGTCCGTTGTATTCTCTGAATGAGATAATTGTGACGTACACCATAATCAAGTTAATGTGAAGGATCTGTGGTCTCGAGTTACTCTAGGGTCTCAAGGTACTCTGTGGTCTCAAGGTACTCTGTGGTCTCAAGGTACTCTGTGGTCTCAAGGTACTCTGTGATCTCAAGGTACTCTGTGGTCTCAAGGTACTCTGTGATCTCAAGGTACTCTGTGGTCTCAAGGTACTCTGTGATCTCAAGGTACTCTGTGATCTCAAGGTACTCTGTGGTCTCAAGGTACTCTGTGGTCTCAAGGTACTTTGTGATCTCAAGGTACTCTGTGGTCTCAAGGTACTCTAGGATCTCAAGGTACTCTGTGGTCTCAAGGTACTCTGTGGTCTTAAGGCACTCTGTGATCTCAGCTACTCTAGGATCTCAAGGTACTCTGTGGTCTCAAGGTACTCTGTGGTCTCAAGGTACTCTGTGGTCTCAAGGTACGTTGTGGTCTCAAGGTACTTTGTGATCTCAAGGTACTCTTTGGTCTCAAGGTACTCTAGGGTCTTAAGGTACTCTGTGATCTCAAGGTACTCTGTGGTCTCAAGGTACTTTGTGGTCTCAAGGTACTCTAGGGTCTTAAGGTACTCTGTGGTCTCAAGGTACTCTGTGGTCTCAAGGTACTCTGTGATCTCAAGGTACTCTGTGGTCTCAAGGTACTCTGTGATCTCAAGGTACTCTGTGGTCTCAAGGTACTCTGTGATCTCAAGGTACTCTGTGGTCTCAAGGTACTCTGTGATCTCAAGGTACTCTGTGGTCTCAAGGTACTCTGTGATCTCAAGGTACTCTGTGGTCTCAAGGTACTCTGTGATCTCAAGGTACTCTGTGGTCTCAAGGTACTCTGTGATCTCAAGGTACTCTGTGGTCTCAAGGTACTCTGTGATCTCAAGGTACTCTGTGGTCTCAAGGTACTCTGTGATCTCAAGGTACTCTGTGGTCTCAAGGTACTCTGTGATCTCAAGGTACTCTGTGGTCTCAAGGTACTCTGTGATCTCAAGGTACTCTGTGGTCTCAAGGTACTCTGTGATCTCAAGGTACTCTGTGGTCTCAAGGTACTCTGTGATCTCAAGGTACTCTGTGGTCTCAAGGTACTCTGTGATCTCAAGGTACTCTGTGGTCTCAAGGTACTCTGTGATCTCAAGGTACTCTGTGGTCTCAAGGTACTCTGTGATCTCAAGGTACTCTGTGGTCTCAAGGTACTCTGTGATCTCAAGGTACTCTGTGGTCTCAAGGTACTCTGTGATCTCAAGGTACTCTGTGGTCTCAAGGTACTCTGTGATCTCAAGGTACTCTGTGGTCTCAAGGTACTCTGTGATCTCAAGGTACTCTGTGGTCTCAAGGTACTCTGTGATCTCAAGGTACTCTGTGGTCTCAAGGTACTCTGTGATCTCAAGGTACTCTGTGGTCTCAAGGTACTCTGTGATCTCAAGGTACTCTGTGGTCTCAAGGTACTCTGTGATCTCAAGGTACTCTGTGGTCTCAAGGTACTCTGTGATCTCAAGGTACTCTGTGGTCTCAAGGTACTCTGTGATCTCAAGGTACTCTGTGATCTCAAGGTACTCTGTGGTCTCAAGGTACTCTAGGATCTCAAGGTACTCTGTGGTCTCAAGGTACTCTGTGGTCTCAAGGTACTTTGTGATCTCAAGGTACTCTGTGGTCTCAAGGTACTCTAGGGTCTTAAGGTACTCTGTGATCTCAAGGTACTCTGTGGTCTCAAGGTACTTTGTGGTCTCAAGGTACTCTAGGGTCTTAAGGTACTCTATGGTCTCAAGGTACTCTAGGGTCTTAAGGTACTCTGTGGTCTCAAGGTACTCTGTGATCTCAAGGTACTCTGTGATCTCAAGGTACTCTATGATCTCAAGGTACTCTGTGATCTCAAGGTACTCTAGGATCTCAAGGTACTCTGTGGTCTCAAGGTACTTTGTGGTCTCAAAGTACTCTATGGTCTCAAAGTACTTTATGGTCACAAAGTACTTAAACTAACAACATCTCTGCCAGGACTACGTCTTATATAAGTTCATTTCAAGCATTCGATTCATAAAGGTTGTCCTGTAATGTAACAATTAAATGTTTCGGGTCTTTAAATATTGTAGCAAAGACGAACTAAAGTAGCTATAAGAGTTATATAGAGTTTTTATATATTACTTTGAAATAAAGACATGCAGTTCTTTATCAACATAGTTTAAGCAAGATATCTGAGCCCCACCCCCCCCCCAACCGCCTACCAACTTCTTTTTTTGGTTGAGTTTCTTACCAAGTTAACAACTACCTCACCCATTTAGAATAGTTCACCAAGGTAACAACAAAATCGCCAAGTTAACTACAGCTCACCAAGTTAACAACAGCTCACCAAGCTACAACAACCTCAACAAGTTAACAACAAAATCACAAAGTTTACAACAGCTCACGAAGTTAACAACAGCTCACCAAGTTAACAACAACTCAAATAGTTAACAACAACCTCAATAACTTAACAACAACCTCACCAATTTTAAAAAAAACTCAACAATTTAAAAACAACCTAAACAAGTTCAATAACAGCACACCAAGTTAACAACAGCCTACCAAATTAACAACAACCTCACTAAGTTAACAACAACCTTACCAGGTTAACAACAGCTCACCAATTTAACAACAACCTCACAAAGCTAACAGCAGCTCACCAAATTAACAACAACCTCACCAATTTAGCAACAACCTCACCAATTTAAACACAATCTTAACAAGTTAACAACAGCTCTCCAACTTAACAAAAACCTCACTAAGTTAACAACAACCTCACCAAGTTAACAACAACCTCACCAAGTTAACAACAACCTCACCAAGTAAACAACAAGCTCACCAAATTAACAATAGCTCCCCAATTAACAACAGCCTCACCAAGTTGACAACAACCTCAACAAGTTAACAACAGCCTCAACAAGTTAACAGCATCATCATCATCATCATCAATGGCACTACAGCCCATGTAGGGCCCTGGCCTGCTCCACCACATCCTTCCATTCGGAGCGATCCATGGCTTTCCGCCTCCATGCGCGAACCCCCAACTGGTGTAAATCTGTCTCCACATCATCAATCCACCTCATCCTTGGGCGACCGGTGAGTCGTCTGCCCCTAGACTTCTGCCTGTATATAACTTTGGCTGCTCTGCATTCCGGCATCCTTTCAACATGACCTGCCCAGCGTATTCTGCCTTTTTTTATCATTGTGACTTTGGGTGGTTCTTTGTACAAATAGCAAAGTTCTTTGTTTGTACGTATTTTCCAGATATCATTTTCTATCACTGGTCCGTATATTTTGCGGAGGATTTTCCTCTCCCATGTGTTGAGCAGGTTTTCTGCTTTACTGGTGATTGTCCAGGTCTCACTAGCCTACGTTACTACATGTCTTATGATGGTGGTGTATATTGTCTTCTTTGTTCCCCTTGATAAGTTTTTGTTTCCCAGTAGCTTTTGTAGGCTGAAATAGGAACGGTTGCCTGCTGTTATCCTTTCTTTCACCTCTGACATTATCTCATTGTGCTCATTTATAGTTGCCCCTAGATATTTGAATGTGGCCACTTTCTCAAATGTGTGGTTGTTTATATTGATGTTATCATCAGCATGGGAGTTTCTTGACATTATCATATATTTTGTCTTCGGTTCATTTATATCAATGCCAGCTTAAAGGCAACAACAACCTCACCAATTTAACAACAACTCATCAAGTAAACAACAAGCTCACCAAGTTAACAACAGCTCACCAAGTTAACAACAGCTCACCAAGTTAACAACAGCTCACCAAGTTAACAACAGCTCACCAAGTTAACAACAACCTCACCAAGTTAACAACAACTCACAAAGTTAACAACAGCTCACCAAGTTAACAAAAACCTCACCAAGTTAACAACAACCTCACCAAGTTAATAACAGTTCACCAAGTTAACAACAGGTCACCGAGTTAACAACAGCTCACCAAGTTAACAACAGCCTCACCAAGTTAACAACAGCTCACCAAGTTAACAACAACCTCAACAAGTTAACAACAGCTCACCAAGTTAGCAACAACCTCACCAAGTTAACAACAACCTCACAAAGTTAACAATAGTTCACCAAGTTAACAACAGCTCACCAATTTAACAACAACCTCACCAAATTAACAACAAAATCACCAAGTTAGCGACAACCTCACCAAGTTAACAACAACCTCACAAAGTTAACAACAGCTCACCAACTTAACAACAGCTCACCAAGTTAACAACAGCTCACCAAGTTAACAACAGCTCATTAAGTTAAGAAGAACCTTATTTATATCTGTCATCGTTTTCACACTCTTCATCCTTCGTCTATTTTTCCTCGCCCCTTCCTTCCTTCCTTCCTCCCTGCTCCTTCTCTACTCACTCTTGGAAAATTGGATTCTCCTAATTCCGTTAATAACAATGGGAACACTAAAGTCTTTAGTCGCTATTTCTTTTTCCTATTTTCATTGTCCCGTCTGCTGAGGAAGGCTCTTAGCCGAAGCCTTCATATCTTATACACATTTAGACTTTGACTTTGTTATAAGCAATCTTTATAATATTACTCAGGGTTTCTCAACCTTCTATATCCTGCACCCATTAAGAAATGCTTGACTTGGCCTCGCAGGGGGGGCGCAGGGGGGGGGCGCAGGGGGGACAGATGTCCCCGGGAAGCAGCTTGTTAGGGCCTCCAAAATGCGCTTTGATATCATTTTATTGATGAAAATAATGGGTTAATTTGAGAGTTGAAACAAGGAATGAGGGCGCTTTAAAATGAATCTTGTCCCCGGGCGCGAGTCTTGTCCCCGGGCGCCAAACACCCCAGCCACACCTCTGCCTCGCAGTTATGTACTTAGAATAATAATTGTCTTCATTGCATCAGAGATGAACTCTAGAACATACTCAAGAAACTTACCTTATAAAGTTAAGTTAAGAAATAAAATAAGCGTTGATATCCTCTCTTTTGGCAATCGATTTTCCTCTTACGGTCACCTCACACCCTGGAGGTGTACTTATGTCAACGTTTGAGAAGCCATGTGTTCACTGTCACCTCACACTCTGGAGGTATACTTATGTCAACGTTTGAGAAGCCATGTGTTCACTGTCACCTCACACCCTGGAGGTATACTTATGTCAACGTTTCAGAAGCCATGAATTTAATGTCACCTCACACACTGAGGTATACTGAAACCCAAGTTTTAGAAGCCATGCATTTGAACAATAAGAACATCAATCACTGTTTACGCGAACAGTCGAATTCCATGCTAGTCTTCAGAGGTCATGACATCTTTACAGCTAGTCTTCAGAGGTCATGACATCTTTACAGCTAGTCTTCAGAGGTCATGACAGCTTTACAGCTAGTCTTCAGAGGTCATGACAGCTTTACAGCTAGTCTTCAGAGGTCATGACAGCTTTACAGCTAGTCTTCAGAAGTCATGACATCCTTACAGTTAGTCTTCAGAGACTATCACATCTTTATAGTTAGTCTTCAGACAGCATGACATCTTTACAGTTAGTCTTCAGAGATTATCACATCTTTACAGTTAGTCTTCAGACATCATGACATCTTTACAGTTAGTCTTCAGAGATTATCACATCTTTACAGTTAGTCTTCAGACAGCATGACATCTTTACAGTCAGTCTTCAGACAACATGACATCTTTACAGCTAATCTTCAGAGGACATGATATTTTTACAATTAGTTTTCAGACAACATGACATCTTTACTGTTAGTCTTTAGAGAACATTATGTCTCTCTCTCTCTCTCTCTCTCTCTCTCTGACTCTCTGACTCAGTATCTCCTATACTCTTTGTTTCTGTTCCGATGTATAAATCTAAATGATAACCCACCACAGATACATGCCGCCCCCTCCCCCTCCTGCCCACCCTATTAAATCATGGACCATTTGACAATCTCAACGAGTGACTTTTGCCTGTCTAAACCAAGGGCCACCAATGGCTCCCAGCCTCTCATTAAGGCAGGCAGCAGAGCCGTTGATGAAAGCCCCGTTGATTTGTGCCTCAAGAGGTTCCCAATCCACAGCAGTTAAGAGCAGGTATCAACTCTGGATGGTAAAAACATTTATAATTAGACCAAACACACACACACACACAAACAAAACTACGTCAACAACTGCAATTAAAGCAGACGACCGCAGATCGATAACTGAACCAATTGGTGTAAACAAGGATTTCTCTAATTTTCTCTCTCCCTCTCTCTCTCTCTCTTTCTTTCTCTCTCTCTCTCCCTCTCTCTCTCTCTCTCTCTCTCTCTCTCTCTCTCTCTCCCTCTCTCTCTCTCTCCCTCTGTCTCTCTCTCGCTCTCTCTCTCTTTCTCTCCCC
>CAXITT010000048.1:2043483-2067090 GCA_964033795.1 Lymnaea stagnalis | reverse complement strand
ATGCTAGACTGTTGTTGGAGAACGTTTATTTTAATCAATCCGGTAATAGACAGTTACGTGCCTGGTCTGGTCGAAGTGAAGGGGGGGGGTTGTGGAGATAAATGTCAATAGAGTGGGGGTGGTGGGGGAGATAAGATGGCGATAGAGTGGGGGAGATGGTGGAGATAAGATGGCGATAGAGTGGGGGAGATGGTGGAGATAAGATGGTGATAGAATTCGGGGAGATGGTGGAGATAAGATGGCGATAGAATTCGGGGAGATGGTGGAGATAAGATGGCGATAGAGTGGGGGAGATGGTGGAGATATGATGCAGTGCAGTCTCCTTAATCCAGTACAACTGCGAGGTGAATCTACATACAAACTAAACCACCATTGCAGTATCGTCGGTAGGACAGTTTCTTGGAAGAGTCATGCGCAGAACGTGCTCATTTAATTTTGTACAATGACGTCATATGACTAAGAAATGGAAATTTTTGGCAGTTTGGGAAAAGTGAATGGATCACAAATATGGACAAAGATACAATATATTGCTTTTTTTAATGGTGTAAAAATAATCTGTCTATCTTAATTGGGATCTATTTTGGTTCAACAGGATAAGAAACATGCCGGCAGTCTTCTTTTGGGAGTATGTTGTGGCGGCAGTGTTCTAGTGGCAGTCTTCTGAGGGTAACCCTAACCCTGACCCAAACCCAAACCAACATCTGCGTCGCGGGCCAAAACGATTAAGTACCTCTCCTGAACGTCACGGATTTAGCCTTGTACCTAACGTGGCCACAATGTGTCACGTGACCACGTGTGTGTGCAGCCATGGCTTACCGTTCGCGTAGTAATCTCGTGACAGTAATCGCACTGAACAACTATTTAATTATGTATATCGATGCCGACATTACCTCGAGAGAACGTTTAGCGCGCATTGATTTATGGCTGGGATTCCACCTTCACATTTATCGTAGCTGTTTCATTTCAATAATCACTGCATCCTGTGACCGTTGAACTCATTGCCCGTGGTCCCAACTGATTAGCGAGTCTTTTGTCGCAGATCAACAGAAGGCGAACCTTTTAAAACTAGGAAATGGGTCAGCAGTTCCTGCAACCACAAAGACGACAACATACGAGGAACTGCCTTGAGGTCCTGTCAGGCTTCAAAAATAGTATAGTGGCACAAGACATGTTTAGTGGAATCAAAATGTCAAAAATTTGTGAAGCTATGAAAGAATGTGGAGAAGCCAAGATAAGAATGTGGAGTAGGAAATTAAAAAATGTGGAGAAGGCAAGGAAAGAATGTGGAGAAGGCAAGGAAAGAATGTGGAGAAGGCAAGGAAAGAATGTGGAGAAGACAAGGAAAGAATGGGGAGAAGGCAAGGAAAGAATGTGGAGAAGGCAAGGAAAGAATGTGGAGTAGGAAATGAAAAAATGTGGAGAAGGCAAGGAAAGAATGTGGAGAAGGCAAGGAAAAAATGTGGAGAAGGCAAGGAAAGAATGTGGAGAAGGCAAGGAAAGAATGTGGAGAAGACAAGGAAAGAATGGGGAGAAGGCAAGGAAAGAATGTGGAGAAGGCAAGGAAAGAATGTGGAGAAGGCAAGGAAAGGATGTGGAGAAGGAAATGAAAGAATGTGAAGAAGACAAGGAAAGAATGTGGAGAAGGCAAGACAAGAATGCGGAGAAGGGAAGGAAAGAATGTGGAGAAGACAAGGCAAGAATGTGGAGAAGGCAAGGAAAGAATGTGGAGAAGGAAATGAAAGAATGTGGAGAAGGAAATGAAAGAATGTGGAGAAGGAAATGAAAGAATGGGAAGAAGGAAATGAAAGAATGGGAAGAAGGAAATGAAAGAATGGGAAGAAGGAAATGAAAGAATGGGAAGAAGGAAATCAAAGAATGGGGAGAAGTGGTGAAAGCCACTTCATTAAGAAAAAAGAATCCAAAAAAAAAAATATAGAAGTAACTTCATAATTCCATTTTATAATTTCTATTTAAAAATTATTTCTGCACATTATTTCTTTGTGCAATGAATTTTAAGAAATTTTAAGAATATTATTTTCCGATTTTTAATCCGTTTAAAATATACTTTGAAAAACAAATACTTTTAAAAAAAAAATGAAATATTTCTTTTGATAGTTTCTACTTTTTAGTAGGAACAAAGTTATGCACAAAAGAAGATGTTTTTTTCTAAATTGAATTTTCACAAATCTCGCTTTATCTCTCCCCATTCTTTCCTTGACAACAAACCCAGACAAAAAAAACTAAAAAATTTAACGACTGCTTGCCGCCTTTTGATCATAGTCTAATTGCCGAACTATCCTGACAAAACACCTTTCCCCATTCCATCCAAATATCAAACTGTTAGGACCGAAAGGTCTTGTAAGCGAATGAACACGGTTGTCGTTTTGAAAAAAAAAAAAACTTTTCTTATTTAACCATCACTCACTACCCAACCCCCATCCCTCATCACCCCAATCACCATCACTCACCACCTTAACCCCATCACTCGAAACCCCATACCCCATCCCTCATCACCCAAACCTAAATTCCTCGCCACCCCCAACCCAATCCCTCACCACCCCAATATCCATCCCTCACTACTTCAAACAATTCACTGGAAAAATACTTTTATCATATATATAGATGCTCATTCTAAAGCCTGTTTGTTCATAAGAACACTCCCNACAGATAGAGTAAACAGACACGCAGCCTTAAAGAAGTAAACAATACAACAGATAGAGTAAACAGACACGCAGCCTTAAAGAAGTAAACAATACAACAGATAGAGTAAACAGACACGCAGCCTTAAAGAAGTAAACAATACAACAGATAGAGTAAACAGACACGCAGCCTTAAAGAAGTAAACAATACAACAGATAGAGTAAACAGACACGCAGCCTTAAAGAAGTAAACAATACAACAGATAGAGTAAACAGACACGCAGCCTTAAAGAAGTAAACAATACAACAGATAGAGTAAACAGACACGCAGCCTTAAAGAAGTAAACAATACAACAGATAGAGTAAACAGACACGCAGCCTTAAAGAAGTAAACAATACAACAGATAGAGTAAACAGACACGCAGCCTTAAAGAAGTAAACAATACAACAGATAGAGTAAACAGACACGCAGCCTTAAAGAAGTAAACAATACAACAGATAGAGTAAACAGACACGCAGCCTTAAAGAAGTAAACAATACAACAGATAGAGTAAACAGACACGCAGCCTTAAAGAAGTAAACAATACAACAGATAGAGTAAACAGACACGCAGCCTTAAAGAAGTAAACAATACAACAGATAGAGTAAACAGACACGCAGCCTTAAAGAAGTAAACAATACAACAGATAGAGTAAACAGACACGCAGCCTTAAAGAAGTAAACAATACAACAGATAGAGTAAACAGACACGCAGCCTTAAAGAAGTAAACAATACAACAGATAGAGTAAACAGACACGCAGCCTTAAAGAAGTAAACAATACAACAGATAGAGTAAACAGACACGCAGCCTTAAAGAAGTAAACAATACAACAGATAGAGTAAACAGACACGCAGCCTTAAAGAAGTAAACAATACAACAGATAGAGTAAACAGACACGCAGCCTTAAAGAAGTAAACAATACAACAGATAGAGTAAACAGACACGCAGCCTTAAAGAAGTAAACAATACAACAGATAGAGTAAACAGACACGCAGCCTTAAAGAAGTAAACAATACAACAGATAGAGTAAACAGACACGCAGCCTTAAAGAAGTAAACAATACAACAGATAGAGTAAACAGACACGCAGCCTTAAAGAAGTAAACAATACAACAGATAGAGTAAACAGACACGCAGCCTTAAAGAAGTAAACAATACAACAGATAGAGTAAACAGACACGCAGCCTTAAAGAAGTAAACAATACAACAGATAGAGTAAACAGACACGCAGCCTTAAAGAAGTAAACAATACAACAGATAGTTCTTTGGTTGAGATGTTGAAGTGGTCTTGAAGTGTGCTTACACTTTTTTTACTTTCGGTTTGGTTCAGTAGTGCTGACATCATAAGATGTCTATCGGGTCTTCAGCCAAAGATCTTAGACTTTTATCAACATTAGACTCCTCTTGATGTTGACCATTTAGAAAGCGATGATTCTCAAAAGGTTGGACATGCGTGAATTTCTCTTCTTCTTAAGTTACTTGACTAAGCATGCATACAAGCAACGCACTTTATAAGAATCCCAAATAAGGCTAGGTTCTGGGAATTTTATTTTACGCGTCTATTAAACAAGCGGCGCAGCCACACATACATACACACTTAGAGAATTACTAATTGTGATACAATTAGGGTTCTTAGAACTATATAACTAATGCTAGCTTTGGGGTGGGGGAAAAAAAAAAGGGGGGTGGGGGAGGGTGGCATTCTGTCGTTACAATCTAACAACTGTGCAGAGGTCGCGGGACAAGATCACAAGGCCTGGGATTATTTTTATTTAGGGGGGTAACCAGTTCCCTAGACAGCATATTGCCTCTCTCCACGCACCGGGATAACCCATGGAGACATTATATGTGGATGATACTGCTTGGCACCAGCAGCGACGCAGGAGTTGTTGGAATTTTCAATGAGTCAGTGTCATACCGCCTACGGGTTCACGTATCAGGTTTTGAATTCAGAGTTTTTGAGATGAGTTAACAAGCCCCATCTCTTAGATGAGTGGCGATCTAAGGTAAACAACTCCCATTTCTTAGATGAGGGGCGATCCAAGGTAAACAAGCCCCATCTCTTAGATGAGGGGCGATTCAAGATTTACTGGTCCCATCCAGCCATCTTTAATGCCCTATTGAAAAGAATTGTGGGCGGGGTCTAGTGAATGTAAATGTGTATAGATAATTTTGTTACTGGCAGTTTCATGTCACTAATATCTTCTATCTATAACACCGATGATACTTATATTAGGATGACAATAACTCGAGGTGGATGTCTTAGCTGGCATCTTTAGCACACAATAGCGTGTGGTTGATATCTTAGCTGGCATCTTTAGCACACACTAACGTGTGATTGATATCTTAGCTGGCATCTTTAGCACACAATAGCGTGTGGTTGATATCTTAGCTGGCATCTTTAGCACACAATAACGTGTGGTTGATGTCTTAGCTGGCATCTTTAGCACACAATAGCGTGTGGTTGATATCTTAGCTGGCATCTTTAGCACACAATAGCGTTTGGTTTATATCTTAGATGGCGTCTTTAGCACACAATAGCGCGTGGTTGATATCTTAGCTGGCATCTTTAGCACACAATAGCGTATGGTTAATATCTTAGCTGGCATCTTTTGCACACAATAGCGTGTGGTTGATATCTTAGCTGGCATCTTTAGCACACAATAACGTGTGGTTGATATCTTAGCTGGCGTCTTTAGCACACAATAGCGCGTGGTTGATATCTTAGCTGGCATCTTTAGCACACAATAGCGTATGGTTGATATCTTAGCTGGCATCTTTTGCACACAATAGCGTGTGGTTGATATCTTAGCTGGCATCTTCAGCACACAATAGCGTGTGGTTGATATCTTAGCTGGCATATTTAGCACACAATAGCGCGTGGTTGATATCTTAGCTGGCATCTTTTGCACACACTAGCGTGTGGTTGATATATTAGCTGGCATCTTTAGCACACAATAACGTGTGATTAATATCTTAGCTGACATCTTTAGCACCCAATAGCATGTGGTTGACATAACGGTTGGCAACTCTAGCACCCAATAGCTCCTACGTCATCTGATGTCTACTATGTGTGATGTCATTTGACAAGCCTAGAGTTGTGTTCCGGCATTGAAATGATGAGCCAAGTTTACAATAGTTTGCTGATTGATCTTAGCATTACAGACAAAGCTCTCACACTATTGATTTTATTTTAACCTGTCTACAATGCTCATCTGCCAATGTTTTTTTTCTCTGATGTCCATTCCATGAACACATAGCTACACCTTTCCCAACTGTTGTCTCACATCACTCACTCAAACGGTTTTCTTAACAGCCAATAAAAAAACAGACACATTCTCCCTGGTGCAAGTTAGCAGACGGTGAAAAATATGGTGGATCGTTTAACTCTGATTTAACAATTGTCTACCGGTGCAAGATTGTAGCTTTTGGCTGCTAACCCACCATCAGAACTGTCTGTGGCTTTTGGCTGCTGATACACCATTAGATTTGTCTGTGGCTTTTGGCTGCTGATATACCATTAGAGCTGTCTGTGACTTTTGGCTGCTGATATACCATTAGAGCTGTCTGTGACTTTTGGCTGCTGATATACCATTAGAGCTGTCTGTGACTTTTGGCTGCTGATACTTTTGGCTGCTGATATACCATTAGAGCTGTCTGTGACTTTTGGCTGCTGATATACCATTAGAGCTGTCTGTGACTTTTGGCTGCTGATATACCATTAGAGCTGTCTGTGACTTTTGGCTGCTGATACACCATTAGAACTGTCTGTGGCTTTTGGCTGCTAATCCACTATCAGACCTGTGTGTGGCTTTTGGCTGCTGGCCCATTATCAGAACTGTCTGTGGCGTTTGGCTGCTAACCTACAATCTGACCTTTCTGTGGCTTTTGGCTGCTTACCAACAATTAGAACTGTATGTGGCTTATGGCTGCCAACCCTTCATCAGAACTGTATAAGGCTTTTGGCTGCTAAACACCATTAGAACTGGCTGTAGTGTTTGGCTGCTAAAACACCCTTAGAACTGGCTGTAGCTTTTGGCTGCTAAACACCATTAGAACTGGCTGTAGCTTTTGACTGCTAACACACCATTAGAACTTGCTGTACTCTTTGGCTGCTAACACACCTTTAGAACTGGCTGTACTCTTTGGCTGCTAACACACCATTAGAACTGGCTGTAGTCTTTGACTGCTAACACACCATTAGAACTGGCTGTAGTCTTTGGCTGCTAACACACCATTAGAACTGGCTGTAGTCTTTGGCTGCTAACACACCATTAGAACTGGCTGTAGTCTTTGGCTGCTAACACACCATTAGAACTGGCTGTAGTCTTTGGCTGCTAACACACCATTAGAACTGGCTGTAGTCTTTGACTGCTAACACACCATTAGAACTGGCTGTAGTCTCTGCTTTGATGGAATTATCAGGAAAACAGACGCACATACATAAGAAATTTAAATTTTTGAAATCAAAGGCTGTTGGATTGAACTCTTTTTGAACGAACCTTTGGCAAAGCGGATTATGTGAATCTCAGGATTATGTGAATCTCAGGACTACGGTTAAAAGAAATGAAAAGAAACTTAATCCCACTTAGATAAGTTCCAATTATTTTTCATATTTTTTTCATTATTTTGAACTTTAAAATGTACTTAACAATAATTTTAATAAATAATAGTATTAGAACTCTGTTTCGTTTATTAACTTACATAAAGTTCATCTTAGGGTGGTCAGGAATTCTTTGATATCTTTCATTGATATGCTAAAACTAGGTGTTATAACATTAGTAACGTTTAGATCTGGTTTATCTAAAATATGATTAATTGCATGACTGATAAGCGATCTCTGTAAACCATGTCTTTACTTCGAGCGGTAAAAAGAGGTGATGAATCAGTTGTTGAATTTTGGGAATCCTTTCACTGGTGTTAAGAGAGACGAGGATCTGGTTCAGGAGATCTGGGTATTTACGGAGACAAAGTAAAGGTAATACTTTCTACACCTTTAGTGGTCCTTTCTACACCTTTAGTGGTCCTTTCTACACCTTTAGTGGTCCTTTCTACACCTTTAGTGGTCCTTTCTACACCCTTAGTGGTCCTTTCTACACCTTTAGTGGTCCTTTCTACACATTTAGTGGTCCTTTCTACACATTTAGTGGTCCTTTCTACACCTTGAGTGGTCCTTTCTACACCTTTAGTGGTCCTTTCTACACCTTTAGTGGTCCTTTCTACACCTTTAGTGGTCCTTTCTACACCTTTAGTGGTCCTTTCTACACCTTTAGTCGTCCTTTCTACACCTTTAGTGGTCCTTGTTGTAATTTACATTAGGCAAAGGAAAACTGGTTACGTGAGAATTACCACTGGTTACAGGAAATTGACTACTGGTTACAGGAAACTGACCACTGGTTTACAGGAAACTGACCACTGGTTACAGGAAACTGACTACTGGTTACAGGAAACTGACCACTGGTTACAGGAAACTGACCACTGGTTACAGGAAACTGACTACTGGTTACAGGAAATTGACCACTGGTTTACAGGAAACTGACCACTGGTTACAGGAAACTGACTACTGGTTACAGGAAACTGACCACTGGTTTACAGGAAATTGACCACTGGTTACCGGAAACTGACCACTGGTTACAGGAAACTAAACACAGGTTTACAGGAAATAGACCACTGGTTACAGGAAACTGACCACTGGTTTACAGGAAACTGACTACTGGTTTACAGGAAACTGACCACTGGTTACAGGAAACTGACCACTGGTTTACAGGAAACTGACCACTGGTTACAGGAAACTGACCACTGGTTACAGGAAACTGACCACTGGTTACAGGAAACTAACCACTAGTTACAGAAACTGACCAGGTTTACAGGAAATTGACCACTGGTTACAGGAAACTGACCACTGGTTACATGAAACTGACCACTGGTTACAGGAAACTGACCACTGCATAGATAAAACTGACCACTGGTTACATAAAACTGACCAGGTTTACAGGAAACTAACCACTGGTTACAGGAAACTAAACACAGGTTACAGGAAATAGACCAGGTTTAAAGAAAACTAACCACTGGTTACAGGAAACTTACCACTGGTTACAGAAAACTGAACAGGTTTACAGGAAACTAGCCACTGGTTACAGGAAACTAACCACTTGTTACAGGAAAATAACCACTTGTTTTTAAGGAAACTGACGACTGGTTACATGAAACTGATCACTTGTTACAGAAACTGACCACTGGTTACATGAAACTGACCAAGTTTACAGGAAACTAACCACTGGTTACATGAAACTGACCACTGGATACAGGAAACTGAATACTGGTTACATGTAACTTACCATTGGTTACATAAAACTGACCAGGTTTACAGGAAACCGACCACTGGTTACAGGAAACTGACCAATGGTTACAGGAAACTGACCACAGATTACAGGAAACTAAACACTGGTTACAGGAAACTGACCACTGGTTACAGGAAACTGACCACTGGTTACAGGAAACTGACCACTGGTTACAGGAAACTAACCACTGGTTACAGGAAACTAACCACTGGTTACAGGAAACTGACCACTGGTTACATGAAATGGACCACTGGTTACAGGAAACTGAACACAGAGAGAAATCTTGCCACGCCCTCCTAGTGTAAGCAGGTCCATAAACTTCACCTTTGTTTGTTCCAAAGTCGAGACAACCCAGTCGAGACAACCGACACAAACCATCAACAGATCACGTGGTCTAAACTTGAGCTATTCTCACTATCACCGTGACCTATGAGGAACTCAGCGGGCCAAAAGCCTTAGGCAAATGTCAGTGTCGTAACGAGCAGTGCAACTTGAGAGGAGTGCAACTTTAGAAAGGTGCAATTTCCAACAAGTGCATCTTCAGACTAGTGCAACTTTATACAAGTGCAGTTCTACTAGTGCAAAATCGCCGAAAACCCAAGAATTATAAACTGGATAAAACCAGATTCATTTCATGTTGTAATCCTCATACTCTAGATCTATTGCTGTTCGGTTGGGGAGGGAGGTATTGGGGGGGGGGGGGCGGGGTATATTCCTGGAATTTCTGGCACCCCAGGGAGACCATTCCTCTGGCACTCTACCTAGGTTCATATCGTGAAGTAATCTCTGGAGTCTTATAGCTGCGGACGTTGCAGTTTGTACGCGAATGAACACTCCCGAGATCAGCGTCGGCTTCAGTCACTACGTTCAGCGTCGGCTTCAGTCACTACATTCAGCGTCGGCTTCAGTCACTACATTCAGCGTCGGCTTCAGTCACTACATTCAGCGTCGGCTTCAGTCACTACATTCAGCGTCGGCTTCAGTCACTACATTCAGCGTTGGTCTCACACTTACAGATTGATGGAGAACTCGTTTGACTTTTGAGGATAGCTTATCTCGAGTCTGATAAAGGAATTATCGATTTTCTCCCAGACTTAACACCTTTGATGTCACAGATATCCTCTCCCGACATCAAACTTCCTGGCTGACCTAAAGAGTTTGCTTGCCCCCCCCCCACCCCTTTTAATTTTATGTCAGTCACTATCTGTGTAAACATATTATCAGCAACTCCTTATTATTGTGTCGTGACGGGATGACTTTTGTGTCATGACAGGATCACGTGTGTGTCATGACAGGCTCACGGGTGTGTCATGACAGGCTCACTGAGTGTCATGACTGGATCGCATGTGTGTTGTGACAGGCTCACGGGTGTGTCATGACAGGCTCACGGGTGTGTCATGACAGGCTCACTGGTGTATCATGACAGGTTTACAAGTGTGTCGCAATATAGCAGCCTCAGTTTCAGGTCAATTCACATATAAAAAATTGAAGGAAAAAAGGGGTGGGGGGAGCTGAAATTGGTACAGTGTGTCTGGCTTATAGATATAGCAACCTGTACAGATGTACCAGTCATACCCAAATCGTACAGATGCCCCAGTCATAGCCAGCCTGTACAGATGTCCCAGTCATAGCCAACCTGTACCGATGTACCAGTTATAGCCAGCCTGTACAAATTTCCTAGTCATAGATAAACCTGTACAGATGTCCCAGTCATAGCCAACCTGTACAGATGTCCCGGTCTTAGCCAACCTGTACAGATTCCCAGTCTTAGCCAACCTGTACAGATGTCCCAGTTATAGCCAACCTGTACAGATTTCCAAGTCATAGGCCACCTGTACATATGTCTCAGTCATAGCCAACCTGTACAGATGTCCCAGTCATAGCCAACCTGTAAAGATGTACCAGTCATAGCCAACCTGTATAGATGTCCCAGTCTTAGCCAACCTGTACAGATGTCCCAGTCATAGCCAACCTCTACCGATGTCCCAGTCATAGCCAACCTGTACAGATGCGCCAGTCATAGCCAACCTGTACCGATATACCAGTCATAGCCAACTTGTACAGATGTCCCAGTCAAAGCCAGCCTCTACCGATGTCCCAGTGTTAGCCAACCTTTAAAGATGTCCCACTCATCGGTAACTCAAGAGCATCGCAGATCTAAAAGATCGTTCCAAACGTTAATTCCCGACATGAGCTCTGTGGTTTATGGTCTCTGTTAGACTCGTCAGCCACGCAATGTTGACCTGCCAGTAGGATCCCAACAAAATGGAGTTACCGTGAGCCTTCTTTGGAATAGGCATTCTTTAACATCAATGGAATATGACTGAAACAAAGTTACGAGCCACCATAGATGTGCTATCAACTTCTAATAAAATCAATTTCAGATTTATAAAGTACAACTTCTTATACAATCAACTTCAGATTTATAAAGTTCAACTTCTAATACAATCAACTTCAGATTTTTAAAGCTCAACTTCTAATACAATCAACTTCAGATTTATAAAGTTCAACTTCTAATACAATCAACTTCAGGTTTATGAAATACAACTGCTAATACAGTCAACTTCAGATTTATGAAGTACACCTTCTAATACAATCAACTTTATATTTATAAAGTTCAACTTCTAATACAATCAACTTCAGATTTGTAAAGTTCAACTTCTAATATAATCAACTTCAGATTTATAAAGCTAAACTTCTGAGACTTTTAGAAAATGACGTATGGCTCTTGCCCCATCAAGTTGTTTTAGATCAAATGAACACTACGTCTTGCCATTTATTCTTGAAAGAACACATGCCAAAACACGTTTTGAATTGATTGAACTCTCTTTGAAAAGTCGCCACACACTAGATACACTTGACACACCAGACAAGCTTGACACACTTGACACACTAGACAAGCTTGACACAATTGACATAGTAGACAAACTTGGCACACTTGACACAGTAGATAAACTTGGCACACTTGACACAGTAGATAAAATTGGCACACTTGACACATTGACACAATTGACACACTTAACACACTGGACACGCTTGACACACTAGACACGATTGACACACTAGACATGCTTGACACACTAACACACTAGAAACGCTTGACACACTTGACACACTAGAGAAACTTGGCAGTGTGACACAGTGACACAATTGACACACTAGAAACGATTGACACACTTGACACACTAGACACGCTTGACACACTTGACACACTAGACACGCTTGACACACTAGACACACTAGACACACTAGACACACTAGACACACTTGACACCCTTCACATGCTATGGTTATTTTCTCAAAGACCAATGTTCCCCATCAGCTTTGTTTTATGTCATTGCATAATGCTAGATTCTTGACTTCGGAGAAAAATGGAAGCAATTTCAGTTTCTCTCCTTCGATGAAATGTAATGTTTGTTTCAGATTGAAGTACTTAAATGTACAATTTTTCCCAGGCCGAAGTACTTCATTAAATGTAATGTTTGTTCCAGGTCGAACTACTTCGATGAAATGTAATGTTTGTTTCAGGTCGAAGTGCTACGATGAAATGTAATGTTTGTTCCCGGCCGAAGTATTTCGATGAAATGTAATGTTTGTTCCAGGTCGAAGTACTTCGATGAAATGTAATGTTTATTCCTGGCTGGTGTACTTTCCTTTCCCTCAAGTCTGGAGGCAAGCATTGGTCGACTTGACCAATGACGAGTGCTACTGTTGCACCAAATTATTTTTATACTTATTTTTTTCAAACTCAGGAACAGATTTCCAACAAGTTAAAAATAAAATCTAAAAGCATTTTTTTTTTTTTTTAAAACAGAAGAGTCTGGGAAGCTTAGGAAATTAAAGTGTATGTGGTCTAAGAAAATATTACTTGGCAACTTAATGTTTTGTTCATAACTAAGTAGCAAAGTTAATGTGGCCTCTAACGTAACAACTGTGTACCGGTGCGTGTTACAATCAATGAAACAACTCTACAAGCGCGTGTTACAATCAAGGTAACTATTGTATAACAGCGTGTGTCATAAAAGGGTATGTAGATAAATGTGTTTAAATACACACACAAAATTGGTATTTAAATACATACATTTTCCGTTGAAATATTATTGCTTTCTGTGACATACCCACGAAGCAAACGTTACCTTACATGCCTTATATAGAGCTTGTAATGTTTTGATAACTTGAACCGTTTCTATAAAACTCAATGAAATATAAGAGCGAGATGTCTAAACTTGAATTCATAGGCAGGGCAAAAAGTCTGGACGTATGGGAAGTGGTACTTTATATGTCTGAAGACAATGGGTAGAGGGGAAGAGACTCCCCTGTTAGTGTCAAGGTCAGCAAGAAGTGTGTTACGGTTAAGATTCTCCACCTTATTTTTCACAGCACCAATATTTATATTCATTCACTTCCTGTAATCCTACTTCCGGCAACAGAAGGACATCTCTACTGATCAAATACTTGTTCTCCTTCTTTTTGACTTGTTTTCTGGTGAAGGCTCTAAGCCGAAACGTCCAACTCTTTTGTCCCGTCGATGAACCCAAGTTTAGCAGACCCGGTTCTTATTATTCCTTGACACACCTGATGAATGCAGTCCATCAATTATTATCTCTCAAACTTGAGCTGTTACGATCAATCTGATGCGGTCTTTGTTACTGAATCCCAGGCCCAAATAACACTAGGATGCACAGAGATCAAACTGAAGGCAACCAAGAGAAACGTTTCTTTTGTCGGCCTGTTTTACCTGTAGATTCGATTCCAATGTTACAATTTTTGGGAGCTGAGGGTCCGGCCACATATGATCTAAATTTCTTCAGATTTGAAACACTTGACAACGTAGTTGTAACCAAGACCTGTGACCTGTGACCTGTGACCAGTGACCTGTGACCAGTGACCTGTGACATGTGACCAGTGACCTGTGACATGTGACCAGTGACCCGTGACCATTGAACTGTGACCAGTGACCTGTGACCTGTGACCAGTGACCAGTGACCTGCGACCTGTGACCTGTGCCATGTGACCAGTGACCAGTGACCTGTGACCAGTGACCTGTGACCAGTGACCTGTGACCTGTGACTAGAAGTAGATGTAAAACAGTGAAGCAGTTAGACAACAAAAGCTATCAGACTTAAAAGGTAACTAGAAAAAGAAAAGCTCCCTTGGAAATGAGCTAAGAAATGAGAACCCAAGTATCGTGTTTTATAGCTCACGTGCCCACTTGCTGGCTGACGTCACTGTTTGATTTATAGCTCCTTTAGTACAGTGTCGATACGGAGAACGTAGAGCCGTGACAACGTGGAGTCGTTAAAACTTGGAGTCGTTAAAACGTGGAGTCTCACAATGTGGAGTAGTGTGTCAACCACCTACATGCTTCTGCTTATACCTGCTTCTACCTGCTACTACCTGCTTCTACGTGCTACTACCTGCTTCTACCTGCTTCCACGTGTTTCTACTTGCTTCTACCTGCTTCTACCTGCTTCTATGTGCTTTTACGTGCTTTTACTTGCTACAACCTGCTTCTACGTGTTTCTTCGTGCGTTTACCTGCTTCTCACATGCTTCTACCTACTTAGGCTTTTAACTGCTTAGGCTTTTACCTGCTTAGACTTCTACCTGCTTGACAGAAAGCCAGGCATTTGTACATGAATCTTATCTATATTAACAAGTTACTACCCATTACGTCATCAAATGATGAGCTACATTAAATTAACTGTCAAATAATCTGGCAGGCTGTAAGTGGGTATGCATACTGGTATAATCTTTGTGATATCAGTGGGAATGTGAGTATACATACTGATATAATCTTTGTGATAATGTGGGTATACATACTGGTATAATCTTTGTGATATCAGTGGACATGTGGGTATACATACTGATATAATCTTTGTGATATAAGTGGGAATTTGTCAGGTGAAACAGAATCAAACATGATCAAACATGTTAATTTATAATATCTAGAATCAAATACTTAATTGATTGCTGAGTTCAAATATAGGAAATTTTGTTGCACCTGTCTCTTGGTCTTGGTGTGAGGGATAGGGTGTGGGTGTGAGGGATATGGTGTGATGTTTGAGGGAAAGGGTGTCTCAAAAAATGGGAATACTTGAAATTAAAGGATCAATTTTAGGTGGCAATTCCTTCATGAAACAAATATTTTTTTTAAATATGTCAGACACGTCATTGATGTCATCACAGAATTATTTAAATTTTCGTCTTCTCTAATTCCTTTCCATCGTCTTAAACAGTTTCTAAATATCAGACAATAACACACCACATACCCAGGCATAAGACAATATCACACCACATACCCAGACATAAGACAATATCATACCACATACCCGGGCATAAGACAATAACATACCACATACCCAGGCATAACACAATAACATGCCACATACCTAGACATAAGACAATATCACACCACATACCCAGACATAAGACAATAACACACCACATACCCAGGCATAAGACAATAACATACCACATACCCAGGCATAAGACAATAACACACCACATACCCAGACATAAGACAATAACACACCACATACCCAGACATAAGACAATAACACACCACATACCCAGACATAAGACAATAACACACCACATACCCAGACATAAGACAATATCACACCACTACACAGACATAAGACAATGCCACACCCCATACCAAGACATAAGACAATATCACACCCCATACCCAGACATAAGACAATATCACACCCCATACCCAGACATAAGACAATGTCACAACCCATACCAAGACATAAGACAATATCACACCCCATACCAAGTCATAAGACAATATCACACCCCATACCAAGACATAAGACAATATCACACCCCATACCCAGACATAAGACAATATCACACCCCATACCCAGACATAAGACAATATCACACCACATGCCAAGACATAAGACATTATCACACCACATACCAAGACATAAGACAATATCACACCACATAGCCAGACATAAGACAATATCATACCCCATACCAAGACATAAGACAATATCACACCATATACCCAGACGAAAAGGAAACTGAAATTAAATCAAATTGTGCCCAGATTGGGCTTTACCATATGAGATGTATCTATTTTTAGCTTCATTATGGCGGAAATGTGAGAGCGCCTTGCCTACGTCATCATGTCGCCAATGTGATAGTGCCTTGCCTACGTGTCTCGTGCGTGAGTCTGGGAATATCTAAATATGGAAAATTTCCAGAAACGTGATTGCTCTAATGAGTTACATTACAACAATAAAATGTTTACCCGAATTGAAGCCAAACACCTACTCCTCAGACACGTGACACTCATCGACAGGGCACTGAGCTATTTTGAGATCTCTCACGTGGGCAGTTTTCTTGAAATCCCTTGGAAATAAGACGTGGCTGTGTGGGGCACTGAGACGGCGGCTGTGTGGGACAAAGAGATGTTCCAGAATTGAAGGCGACGCCAGATATTGCACGCTTAAAAGCTTTTTGACTGGTATCAACAAGGGAGAAAACAAAGTAATCGAAAATATTTTGGAAGCATTGTTGGCCTTTACCTTCTCGGCGCCCTCACGGCGGTGCCATTTTTAGTCTTCTCGGCGCCCTAGGGTCAGTGCCGGCTTCGCCATTTTTGGCTCATACCAAAAAATAATGCAAAATGGTGCGGTGGGCTCGGGTGGGCTGGGGTGAACTCGATACACCAAAAGATAGAGTGTCTTCAACACACCAAAATCTGGGTTGACTTTGACAGCCATAAAGGTGGGGTAACTTCGATACACCGAAAGGCCGGCAGTGGGGAAAAGATTCTCAAGGGGAAATACTAGTACAGTAAATGAAGAACCTAGACTGGTTCATATCACTGTGGGGTACATCTATATATTATAAAGGATACACCCGCACAATGAAATAACGAGCAGTAAGTGACAAATTTACGCGAAGATGAATGAGAAAGGCAATGTTTGACTTCAGCTTTCTTTTGTTTTAAGTGAGGGCTCCATTGGTCAGCATCTCTCATCCCTTCCAATTTGATCCTATGACAAGATTTAGTCACGACTGGAAATAGACCAGGATGCAGTAGATGACAAGCTCTGTGTATGTGAGAGAGAGAGAGAGAGAGCATGTGTGTGTGTGAGAGAGAGAGTATGTGTGTGTGAGAGAGTATGTGTGTGAGAGAGAGTATGTGTGTGTGTGAGAGAGAGTATGTGTGTGTGAGAGAGAGTATTGTGTGAGTGAGAGCAAGAGTATGTGTGTGAGAGATAGAGTATGTGTATGTGTTAGAGAGAGTATGTGTATGTGAGAGAGAGTATGTGTGTGTGTGAGAGAGAGGAGTATGTGTGTGAGAGAGAGAGTATGTGTGTGAGAGAGAGAGTATGTGTATGTGTTAGAGAGAGTATGTGTATGGAGAGAGAGTATGTGTGTGTGTGAGAGAGAGGAGTATGTGTGTGAGAGAGAGAGTATGTGTGTGAGGGAGAGAGTATGTGTGTGTGAGAGAGAGAGTGTATGTGTGTGATAGAGAGTATGTGTGTGTGAGAGAGAGTATGTGTGTGTGAGAGAGAGAGTATGTGTATGTGTGTGAGAGAGAGTATGTGTGTGTGAGAGAGATTGTGTGTGTGTGTGTTTCTTTGCGTTCTACGTCACAGTTATTGTAATTGTGTCAATGACATACCACCTACGGGACTCCATCTTCGGGTTTGAGTTTAGAGTTTGTCTTCTCTTAGATGAGTTGCCATCTAAAGTTAACAAGTCCCATCCACCCGGGTGGTGGTGGGGGGGTGGGGATGGTGCTGGGGACGTTGTTCCTTTTTTCGAACTCCACTCGACCAGCACGGAATCGACTCAGACCACTCGGCCACCCTTCACCCGTGAGATTGAAACATAATCTTTCTGGCTATCATCTCTTTCAATAGACGTTGCACATTTTCAAATTACTATGTTCACCCTGCCACCCACCGCCATCTCGCCCACTACACACCAATACATCCGGACGTGACGTCATGTCTGTTAAATGCTATCTCCCACATGTCTGATGTTAAATCAGACGTAACACAGACAGCGTGGTCCTATAACGAATATAAATGAATAAAACAGAGAAGGGTTAAACCTGGAAAAAGGAACGCAGCAAGACACCGAACGTGTCGGCAGAAAGCCTTCGTCAGCGTACAAAAAAACAACAAGAAAACGGTATAAAAATAAAAAAAAGAAATAGCTCTTAGCTTAGAAGTAGTATCCGTGGGCAGCAAAAGAAATATCAATAGTGATTTAAAAAATATCGAACTCTGTTTTCAAATTTCCTTGGAAAGATGTATATACATGAGAAGAAGGAATATCATATTGAATTTATTGAAAATAAACATTTTGATTTGAATTAGTGATGTGTTTAATGAGTTGAATTAGTGATGTGTTTAATGAGTTGAATTAGTGATGTGTTTAATGAGTTGAATTAGTGATGTGTATAATGAGTTGAATTAGTGATGTGTTTAATGAGTTGAATTAGTGATGTGTTTAATGAGTTGAATTAGTGATGTGCTTAATGAGTTGAATTAGTGATGTGTATAATGATTTGAATTAGTGATGTGTTTAATGAGTTGAATTAGTGATGTGTTTAATGATTTGAATTAGTGATGTGTTTAATGAGTTGAATTAGTCATGTGTTTAATGAGTTGAATTAGTTATGTGTTTAATGGGTTGAATTAGTGATGTGCTTAATGTGTTGAATTAGTGATGTGTTTAATGAGTTGAATTAGTGATATGTTTAAGGAGTTGAAGTAGTTATGTGTTTAATGAGTTAAAGTTGTCATAAGTTGAATGAGTTGAAGTAGTTATGTGTTTAATGGGTTGAATTAGTGATGTGCTTAATGAGTTGAATTAGTGATGTGTTTAACTAGTTGAATTAGTTATGCGTTTAATCAGTTGACCATGCCATAAAAGTTCATATTTCCTCTTCCATCCATCTGCTCACTTTATACCTTTAACAATCATTCAGGCCTGCCATGTTCAACAACTTTAACAATCATTCAGGCCTGCCTTGTTCAACAACTTTCAAGAACCATTTTAACAATCATTCAGGCCTGCCATGTTCAACAACTTTAACAATCATTCAGGCCTGCCATGTTCAACAACTTTAACAATCATTCAGGCCTGCCTTGTTCAACAACTTTAACAATCATTCAGGCCTGCCATGTTCAACAACTTTAACAATCATTCAGGCCTGCCATGTTCAACAACTTTAACAATCATTCAGGCCTGCCATGTTCAACAACTTTAACAATCATTCAGGCCTGCCATGTTCAACAACTTTAACAATCATTCAGGCCTGCCTTGTTCAACAACTTTCAAGAACCATTTTAACAATCATTCAGGCCTGCCTTGTTCAACAACTTTCAAGAACCGTCTGGAGGATGAAACTGGCTGCAGAATAATTAGATCCTTTCCTGAGATTCTCCCCGTTTATTGAAGTGGTGCCCTCCACTCTCACCACCCCCACCCCACTCAGAAAAAGCCCTTTTTCTAATTATAATATTTCACTAGATGCTAAAGAAATAAATTTGTAATAGAAAACTGTAACATTTCAAAATAGTCTTATAACTTTGATCCTGTAAAATCGCTGTAATGATTTGGCCTCCTGGAAACATACATTTTAGGCATGACTTTATATGTGACAACGTATTCCAGATGTGAAGTCTCAGCTCCTGACAAACATACATTTTGGGAATGACTTTATATGTGACAACGTATTGAAGCTGTGAAGTCTCAGCTCCTGACAAACACACATTTTAGGTATGACTTCAAATGTGACAACGTATTCAAGCTGTGAAGTCTCAGCTCCTGACAAACATACATTTTAGGTATGACTTCATATGTGACAACGTATTTAAGCTGTGAAGTCTCAGCGCCTGGCAAACATACATTTTAGGCATGACTTCATATGTGACAACGTATTCAAGCAATGAAGACTCAGATTCTGGCTTTTGTGCACTTGTAAGAAGTGTGAAGACGTATTGAGACAATGAAGTCTCATCTCCTGGCTTTTGAGCAATGGTAAGAAGTGTGAAGACGAATTGAGACAATGAAGTCTCAGCTCCTGGCTTTTGAGCAATGGTAAGAAGTGTGATGACGTATTGAGACAATGAAGTCTCATCTCCTGGCTTTTGAGCAATGGTAAGAAGTGTGATGACGTATTGAGACAATGAAGTCTCATCTCCTGGCTTTTGAGCACTGGTAAGAAGTGTGATGACGTATTGAGACAATGAAGTCTCATCTCCTGGCTTTTGAGCAATGGTAAGAAGTGTGATGACGTATTGAGACAATGAAGTCTCATCTCCTGGCTTTTGAGCAATGGTAAGAAGTGTGAAGACGAATTGAGACAATGAAGTCTCAGCTCCTGGCATTTCTGCACTGGTAAGAAGTGTGATGACGTACTGAGACAATGAAATCTCAGCTCCTGGCATTTCTGCACTGGTAAGAAGTGTGATGACGTACTGAGACAATGAAATCTAAGCTCCTGGCATTTCTTCACTGGTAAGAAGTGTGATGACGTACTGAGAAAATGAAATCTCAGCTCCTAGCATTTCTGCACAGGTAAGAAGTGTTATGACGTACTGAGAAAATGAAATCTCAGCTCCTGGCATTTCTTCACTGGTAAGAAGTGTGATGACGTACTGAGACAATGAAATCTCAGCTCCTGGTATTTCTGCACTGGTAAGAAGTGTGATGACGTACTGAGACAATGAAATCTAAGCTCCTGGCATTTCTTCACTGGTAAGAAGTGTGATGACGTACTGAGACAATGAAATCTCAGCTCCTGGCATTTCTGCACTGGTAAGAAGTGTGATGACGTACTGAGAAAATGAAATCTCAGCTCCTGGCATTTCTGTACTGGTAAGAAGTGTGATGACGTACTGAGACAATGAAATCTCAGCTCCTGGCATTTCTGCACTGGTAAGAAGTGTGATGACGTACTGAGACAATGAAGTCTCAGCTTCTAACATTGTGAACATGATTGATGATTCAAATAACAGAAATGAAGAAGGATTTTTTTGAATATTTGTATCTGTAGTAATAATTGTAGAATTAGCAAATTATTGAATTTTCATTTACGGAAGTCAACTATTTTTATGATGAATTATTATCCGTCTTCCAACAGATGTTGGGCAGTGACGTCATTTTTTATATCCTGGTGAGCCCAGGACCTAGATTCTCAAACGTAGGCCATATATTCCTCTAAGAAGTTACATCATATTTCATGGGGCCCCAAAAAACCTTGCCAGGAAAACAATTATATCCATTAAAAAATCAATTTGTTTAAATTAAGATGGTAAGAGGGGTGTACGTGGGTTTCATAAATGTTAAATAAGGCCAACAGCAGAACAAAATTTGAGAAGCACTGGTCTAAAGCCAAGTTGTCAGCGTCTCATTGGCTCGGTAGGTAGGTCTGCGTGTAGACAGAACCATAACGATCTATAAGAATGTATGTTTAGCTCAAATTAGACCCATAAATTTAAGGATATATTTGTATGTCTCCGATAGAAGCTTCAAGATATATAAGAATCCCCCCCCCCCATGATAATGAGATCACTCACGATGTATGGGGATGTATGTCTCCGTGAAAGCAGAGCCACAACAATCTATAAGAATGTAGGTCTCCGTGAAAGCAGAGCCACAACAATCTATAACAATGTATGTCTACGTGAAATCAGAGCCACAACAACCTACAAGAATGTATGTCTCTGTGAAAGCAGAGCCACAACAATCTATAAGAATATGTGTCTCCGTGAAAGCAGAGCCACAACAATCTACATGAATGTATGTCTCCGTGAAAGCAGAGCCACAACAATCAATAAGAATGTATTTCTCCGTGAAATCAGAGCCACTACAATCTACAAGAATGTATGACTCCGTGAAAGCAGAGCCACAACAATCTACAAGAATGTATGTCTCTGTGAAATCAGAGCCACAATAATCTACAAGAATGTATGTCTCCGTGAAAGCAGAGCCACTACAATCTACAAGAATGTATGTCTCCGTGAAAGCAGGGCCAAAACAATCTATAAGAATGTATGTCTCCGTGAAGGCAGAGCCACAACAATCTATAAGAATGTATGTCTCCGTGAAATCACAGCCTTAAAAACCTACAAGAATGTATGTCTCCGTGAAAGCAAAGCCACAACAATCTATAAGAATGTATGTCTCCGTGAAATCAGAGCCACAACAACCTACAAGAATGTATTTCTCCGTGAAAGCAAGGGCACAACACTCTACAAGAATGTATGTCTCCGTGAAAGCAGAGCCACAACAATCTACAAGAATGTGTGTCTCCGTGAAAGCAGAGCCACAACAATCTACAAGAATGTATGTCTCCTTGAAAGCAGAGCCAAAACAATCTATAAGAATGTATGTCTCCGTGAAAGCAGAGCTACAACAATCTATAAGAATGTATGTCTCCATGAAATCAGAGCCACAGCAACCTACAAAAATGTATTTCTCCGTGAAAGCAGAGGCACAACAATCTACAAGAATGTATGTCTCCGTTAAAGCAGAGGCACAACAATCTACAAGAATGTGTGTCTCCGTGAAAGCAGAGCCACTACAATCTACAAGAATGTATGTCTCCGTGAAAGCAGAGCCACAACAATCTACAAGAATGTATGTCTCCGTGAAAGCAGAGCCACAACAATCTACAAGAATGTATGTCTCCGTGAAATCAGAGCCACTACAATCTACAAGAATGTATGTCTCCGTGAAAGCAGGGCCACAACAATCTACAAGAATGTATGTCTCCGTGAAAGCAGAGCCACAACAATCTACAAGAATGTATGTCTCCGTGAAATCAGAGCCACTACAATCTACAAGAATGTATGTCTCCGTGAAAGCAGGGCCACAACAATCTACAAGAATGTATGTCTCCGTGAAAGCAGGGCCACAACAATCTATAAGAATGTATGTCTCCGTGAAATCAGAGACACTACAATCTACAATAATGTATGTCTCAGTGAAAGCAGAGCCACAACATACTACAAGAATGTATGTCTCCGTGAAAGCAGAGCCACAACAATCTACAAGAATGTATGTCTCGTGAAAGCAGAGCCACAACAATCTACAAGAATGTATGTCTCCGTGAAATCAGAGCCACTACAATCTACAAGAATGTATGTCTCCGTGAAAGCAGAGCCACAACAATCTACATGAATGTATGTCTCCGTGAAAGCAGAGTCACAACAATCTACATGAATGTATGTCTCCGTGCAATCAGAGCCACTACAATCTACAAGAATGTATGTCTCCGTGAAAGGAGGGCCACAACAATCTACAAGAATGTATGTCTCCGTGAAAGGAGAGCAACAACAATCTACAAGAATGTATGTCTCCGTGAAATCAGAGCCACTACAATCTACAAGAATGTATGTCTCCGTGAAAGCAGAGCCACTACAATCTACAAGAATGTATGTCTCCGTGAAATCAGAGCCACTACAATCTACAAGAATGTATGTCTCCGTGAAAGCAGAGCCACAACAATCTACAAGAATGTATGTCTCCGTGAAATCAGAGCCACTACAATCTACAAGAATGTATGTCTCCGTGAAAGCAGGGCCACAACAATCTAC
>CAXITT010000048.1:2025202-2042379 GCA_964033795.1 Lymnaea stagnalis | reverse complement strand
TCGTTTACGCCCCAGAAGGATATTATTCTATTATGAACGACCCTCCCCCCCCGCTATTACACCGCAGTTTTAGTTCATTAACTAGGTCAGGACAGTTTTAGTTCATTAACTAGGTCAGGACAGTTTTAGTTCATTAACTAGGTCAGGACAGTTTTAGTTCATTAACTAGGTCGGACAGTTTTAGTTCATTAACTAGGTCAGGACAGTTTTAGTTCATTAACTAGGTCAGGACAGTTTTAGTTCATTAACTAGGTCAGGACAGTTTTAGCTAATTAACTAGGTCAGGACAGTTTTAGTTCATTAACTAGGTCAGGACAGTTTTAGTTCATTAACTAGGTCAGGACAGTTTTAGTTCATTAACTAGGTCAGGACAGTTTTAGTTCATTAACTAGGTCAGGAACAAAGAGAAGAAATTAGTGCGTACTAAACGCTCTTCTACATCCTCATCCTCATCCCCATCCTTATCCTCATCCTCATGTGCCTTAGTCCTTTAACCATTGGGGCGCCACAGATGACATGTGAACCATCCTCCTCATCCTCATGTCCCTTAGTCCTTGGACCGTTGGGGCGCCACAGATGACATGTGAACCATCCTCCTCATCCTTATGTCCCTTAGTCCTTGGGCCGTTGGGGCACCACAGATGACATGTGAACCATCCTTCTCATCCTCATCCTCATGTCCCTTAGTCCTTGGGCCGTTGGGGCACCACAGATGACATGTGAACCATCCTCCTCATCCTCATGTCCCTTAGTCCTTGGGCCGTTGGGGTGCCACGGATGACATGTGAACCATCCTCCTCATCCTTATGTCCCTTAGTCCTTGGGCCGTTGGGGCGCCACAGATGACATGTGAACCATCCTCCTCATCCTCATGTCCCTTAGTCCTTGGGCCGTTGGGGCGCAACACATGACATGTGAACCATCCTCCTCATCCTCATCCTCATCCCCCTTAGTCCTTGGACCGTTGGGGCACAACAGATGACATGTGAACCATCCTCCTCAAACTCTCTGTCTTCTGCACTACGCACTGCATCGCCCAGTGTTAGTCCTGTCCACTCTTTGATGTTATCCTCCCACCTTTTTCTTTGTCTTCCTCTTCTTCTCCCTCCTCGTGTGGTGCCCTGCAATATTTCTTTGGCGAGCCCTTGTTTCCTTGTTACGTGGCCGTACCATTGTAGTTTGCGTTTTTTCACAGTCACAAGTAGGTCATCGTACTCCCCAATGACCTGACGAACCCTTTCTTTCACTGTATCATCGGAGATATGGTCCCTATAGCAGATGCCAAAAATGCTCTTGCGAAACTTTAAAACAAA
The DNA here is from genome assembly GCA_964033795.1 of Lymnaea stagnalis. Lineage (NCBI taxonomy): Eukaryota > Metazoa > Mollusca > Gastropoda > Lymnaeidae > Lymnaea > Lymnaea stagnalis. Next base: position 2,041,066 of record CAXITT010000048.1, on the reverse strand, counting down.
AGCAACATTTAGCGCAGTTATCGGGAATTTTATTTCATGTATTTCCCACACCCCTCCACCCCCCCCTCCCCCTTTTGGAACAACAGGGAAAACTGATTTTTGGGGATTGGTGCTTGGTGTGGTGCTGACAATTTGAAAGAATGTGACGTCATCGACAACGAGTCTATGCGCCCAATTTTCAGCTCGATAGGTCGATGGAAATTTGGTCAATTAGCCGTGGCAGACAGGAAGACAGAGACGAGCGAACAAAAGCGAAGTTAATATAAAGAATTTTTTAAAGACGGGGAAATTATCTTATGATTAAATTAAATATCGATCCACCCTGTTTTAAACTAAAAGAAGAGCCCAATCACATTGGAAATGACCCACGTTGCGATGACCCACTTTATTTTTCCCAGGGTCACACGAATTTCTGCGAATGTCCGACTTAATTAGCTCCTTGACAGCGTCTCCGTCAGAGTACATTCTTACTGCCCCTTGGTAGGCTCTTGTCCTAATTGCACGACACGAAACACTGTGATCAGGAAGTTTTGTTTAGAAATATGTTTTTACAAATTATTAACCTTTTTTTCTTCAAAAGGCGTTGGAAAATATATTGTTTACCGTAAACTGAAAGAAACAGCACTAACAGAAAGCAGGTCAAAACTATAGTTATGATCCTGATTTTACAGTCTGATTGGTTGAGATTCCACTTATTTTAAATTTTGGCTCTCTTTGCATTTGTTCAGCGCTATTCTCCTATGATCTTATGTTCAGCGCTATTCTCCTATGTTCTTATGTACAGTGCTATTCTCCTATGATCTTATGTACAGTGCTATTCTCCTATGTTCTTATATTCAGTGCTATTCTCCTATGTTCTTATATTCAGTGCTATTCTCCTATGTTCTTATGTTCAGCGCTATTCTCCTATGTTCTTTTGGCGTAGTCTACCGCCATTAGCCAGCTTTACTCTCTCTCTCTCTCTCTCTCTCTCTCCTTGGGCTCCCCGTCTTCACTGACGTCGTTCATCTTGTTGCGGGCATAACGCTAAACGAGATTCAGGTTTCAAACAATCAATAATCTAGTTTCCGGTGAAAGATCTTTTCCTTTATGTACACCGTAAGGCTAAAATAATGAGACTTAATCTTACGTTATTATGTGTCAGAAAAAATGGACGAAGTTTTTAAAAAAAAATCCTTTATATTAACTTTGCCTTTGTTCGTATTTCTTTCTTTCTGAGTGTGGCAAAATCTTCGGACGGCTATAGGACCCACTTCCCGTCAACCTATCGAAATAAAACTTGGCACATAGGCTCGTTGCCGATGACGGGACATTCTTTCCAATGGGAGTCGCTTAGTCGATTGATTTGTCACGTGATGAGAGTAAAAACGAGTAAGACTTCCGGTAGGCTGTATACAACACACTAGTGCTTGACAACAGTAGCCCGTTACACACTACAACTAGAAATTCAAGATGCCTAGTCAATGTTCGGCTTTTGGCTATTCAAACAGTCAAGTTAAGGACAGCGGTATAAGTCTGCATAAGTTTCCGCTTAAGGATAAAGAAAATTTAAGACAATGGCTTGACAGTGGACCTTCGTTAATTATTCACATGAAATCTTGATCCAACCGGTTATTAAAATATTCCTTCGCCGCACCAATGTTGAATAAAAACGCAAATGACGTCATGGGTATGCCGACATTTCGTCCAATGAAAATTAACAATAAAATAAACAAAGGGGAATGAGTCCTGCACCAAATTGTATAAACACGCAAATGACGTCATGGGCACGCACGGAGCTCAACAACAGCCTGCCGATGATAGTATTGATAGTTCCCATCGAAAATCGCGCACAAATTTTTCTTGAAATAACTTTCTTCCTTTAATCATAACTGACGTATATGTATTGTCACATTTATGGATTTCATTTTAAAAAACGCGTGCATTCCAGAATATTTTGAAAGGTAAAATTTTCAAGTAACATAACATTGGGGAAGCACTGATGAAGTATCTTTTGTTGTGTGTAGCAGCCTAGTGATGGCTTACTCTCATCACGTGACCAAACAAGGAAGTGACTAAGCGACTCCCATTGTCCCTTCCCCACTCCTAATCCCAACGCCCAAATATCAGATTATTTCCCTGTTTTTCAAGGGCAGGATGAGGGAAATATGATGACACTGTTTTCAGGAAATGTGTTTGGTGCGTAATAGTTTCTTTTTTGATTTTCTGAAATGGTTGTTGAGAAACATCTGCGTTGTACAAACGGATGGAGCCTAGGAATATCAAAATCAAATAAAATAATCAAAAATGCATGTAAAGAATTCATATGAAAAAACTGTTTTTTAAAGGGTAAATATTAAATCCGTTTTGTAAACGTCGAATTTATTTTCGTGTTTTTCTTTCTTCGTGGGTGGCCAAATCTCATGACGGCTCATTGACCCATCACTCATAAAGAGCTGAACCTTCATTGACCCATCACTCATAAAGAGCTGAACCTTCATTGACCCATCACTCATAAAGAGCTGAACCTTCATTGACCCATCACTCATAAAGAGCTGAACCTTCATTGACCCATCACTCATAAAGAGCTGAACCTTCATTGACCCATTACTCATAAAGAGCTGAACCTTCATTGACCCATCACTCATAAAGAGCTGAACCTTGCCGATGACAACAAAGTCTTTCAAATTCTCAACTCCAACACCAAATCCCAAAACACATTTATTTTTTTTTCCTTTTTCAAATGGAATCTAATTGACCCATTTCCCGTCAAACTATCAAACTTAAGCATTGCACATATACCTTTGCTATGACAACATATTCTATCAAATTTTCAAATGTGTAAGTGTGTAATGGGTGCTGGGTGGCCGAGTGGTCTAAACGGTCTCAAACCAAACAGCTAGTGGTCTGGTGTTCAATCCCCACCAAAGCAAATCATCCCAAGCACCCCGTGTAGATGGGACCCGTTAGCCTTGGACGGCAACCCATCTAAGAGAAGGCAAACTCTGAATTTAAAACCAGGAGCCAGAATGATCAACAAATTGATCGTGGGCACCTCAAAAATAAGAAGAATGCGTGTAGTGTATATGTAAGTGGGTAATGTGGGTAATATGTTTAATGTGTGTAAGTGGGTGATGTGTGCAAAGTGTGTGAGTGTTTAAACACAATGTCTCGAATACATCAAAAGTTTAAAATCTTCTTAATCTTTACTTGTTAAAAAAACAAGCTTTCAAAATAGTTTTTCCTCCGAATTGTTATTAGTCTGTCAGTACCAGCCAATCTTTAAAAGATATTTAACAGACACAACTCTTTGTACCTTTGATATTTCTAGTCCTGTTCAAACACCAGCTCTGCTTTGAACCTAAAAGTACAAAATCCATTCAAGCAGAACTTTTTTTTTTCCTTTCTGTCTAGAGAGGGAATTTTTGGTTCATCTTTGTTTAAAGCAAAAAGTCTTCGCTTTCTCCATTGCGGTATGTGGAAAAGCTTTTCTTCTGAGGCTTTCTTACGTCATGATGTCGGCATTTTTCGCCTGTTGTCACGCGCGAGAGGATTTTGCTTTTGAGATTATACCCCCAGCCCCATCATGGCGGCTGTTTGTTTTGTAAATACAGAAACTGTCAACATTAACTACTTCCGGTGGCATCACGCGGTGTTATCGTTCTGTAGATTTAATTCTGTAATGGAGGAATTTGGTTTGGTCTGGATGCTGCTCCTTGTTACACTGATGGATGCTGCTCCTTGCTACACTGATGGATGCTGCTCCTTGTTACACTGATGGATGCTGCTCCTTGTTACACTTAATTTGCATCTTGCTCTTGCTGACCTCTCAGATATTACAATGCAACTAAGTGTGTGTTGTTGTTTTTGTTTTTGTTTTTTCTACTGGTGTTTGTTCGCTGAAGTAGGCCTCTTGCAGACACGTTCGTTGTTTTGTTGCGTCCTTTCTTCGGGTTTTTCCATTCTTTGTTTCGCTCATTTTCTTGACAATTACTCTGCCAATGTGTTTGTTTACAAAGTTTTTATGGTGACCCTTCTATGTATGTCATCGTGACCCTTCTATGTATAGCATGGTGACCCTTCTATGTAAGTCATAGTGATCCTTCTATGTATGGCATGGTGACCCTTCTATGTAAGTCATGGGGACACTTCTATGTATGGCATGGTGACCCTTCTAGGTAGGTCATGGTGGCCCTTCTAAGATGGTCATGGTGACCTTTCTGTGTAGGTCATGGTGACATTTCTATGTAAGTCATAGTGAACCTTCTATGTAGGTCATGGATTATCTGAACTCTTTTTTATAGGAAATGACGTTTAAATAATTGAGTCTTCTCTTGAGTAAAACATACAATATTATCATACAACATAATCATAGAACACTCAACATTAGCATAAAACAATAGCATATAACATTAGCATACAACATTAGCATACAACATTAGCATACAACATTAGCATACAACATTAGCATACAACATTAGCATACAACATTAGCATACAACATTAGCATACAACATTAGCATACAACATTAGCATACAACATTAGCATACAACATTAGCATACAACATTAGCATACAACATTAGCATACAACATTAGCATACAACATTAGCATACAACATTAGCATACAACATTATCAGACGTTATCAGGCAACATTATCAGACAGCATGGTTAGACAAAATTAACTGACAAGGGTTTAATCAAAAGTAGACTAAATGGAAACATTTTTCAAGCCGAACTATTTTTATTTTAATTGACCATTAAAAACAAAAACCTCTCTTCCATGCATTGCGTTTTGCCATACGTCCACCCAACTCCACGCCTCCGAGACTAAGGCTCAGACGGTCGTGTCTCAGGTGGTCGTGTCTCAGGCGGTCGTGTCTCAGACGGTCGTGTCTCAGGTGGTCGTGTCTCAGGCGGTCGTGTCTCAGACGGTCGTGTCTTAATTATGAAGGCGGGTGAAAATGACGCCCTAAATGCCATTATCAATGCCACTATCTATGCCACTTTCAATGCCACTATCAATGCCATTATCAATGCCACTATCTATGCCACTTTCAATGCCACTATCAAAGCCATTATCAAAGCCACTATCTATGCCACTTTCAATGCCTCTATCAAAGCCATTATCAAAGCCACTATCTATGCCACTTTCAATGCCTCTATCAAAGCCATTATCAAAGCCACTATCTATGCCACTTTCAATGCCTCTATCAAAGCAATTATCAAAGCCACTATCTATGCCACTTTCAATGTAGGCTTACAAATAAATACCCTTTGTGAGAACGGATCAATGGAAAACAAAGGGATTTTTCGCAGAAGCCGTTATCCATGTCTGCTGATGAGACAGTCAAACATATCCCGACAGGGGGGAGCCACCACGGTGTCTGAAAGAGAAAGGGCTTATAGAGGCAGAGCAAAGCCATTGGTGGCTCCGGGCTAGTTCTTCCATGGAGTCTTGGGGGCCCAAGAGATACTGGTCGGATTAGGCAGTGAGAAATGGCCTCGGCAAGGGCTTTAGGGCAATGACTGGTCATTGTTATAGCGACGTACATAAAGGACATGGTATGAGATTGATGCTTAGAACAAACTCAGGGGACATGGTATGAGATTGATGCTTAGAACAAACTCAACACATGCTCGCACGGAGCGGCCATGTTATCCACATGTGTCCAGGGCATGATGATTTACGAATGTGTCGGACGCACGGTTGTATTGTGTCCGTCTATAGCTGAGCACCAAGTCATTGTATCCTCCTTTGAAGATACTTGTGTCGCGTTGTAACATCATAAGCTGAAGATATTTGAATGATTCATTCGAGACGACCATCCGATCCATTGATTACAATATATCTTGAAATCTTAAATGATATGTTTCCTTAAACAAATTTAATTTGCTATTTATTTCCTATCTCAAGCTGTAAGCAGGTACATCCCATGTCCACCCTTGTCCTGGTGATAGATGTAAGCAGGTACATCCCATTTCCACTCTAGTCCTGGTGATAGATGTAAGCAGGTACATCCCATGTCCACCCTAGTCATGGTGATAGATGTAAGCAGGTACATCCCAGGTCCACCCTAGTCCTGACGATAGGTTTGAACAGGTACATCATATGTCCACTAGAGGCCGACCGAATTTCGGCTTCGGCTTCGGTTTCGGTGCCGAAAGTGGCCATTTTATCACTTTCGGCCAAGTTTCGGTTTCGGCCGAAACTGAAAAGTTAACTTTCGGCTTAATTTCGGTTTCGGCCGAAAGAGAAAAGTTAACTTTCGGTTTTTCTTCGGTTTCGGCCGAAATTGACTTAGACTTTCGGCCATCCGGCCGAAAGTGACTCAGGTTTTTGGTCATTTTAATACTCAGTGAAAGCGATATTTAACAACAAACTAAGCCACATTTAAGAACAAATTAAGCGATCTTTGAGAACAAACTAAACGATATTTAACAACAAACTAAGGGACATTTAAGAACAAACTAAACGATCTTTAAAACAAACTAAGCGATCTTTAAGAACAATCTAAGCGATCTTTAATGCGATCTTTGAGAACAAACTAAACGATATTTAACAACAAACTAAGGGACATTTAAGAACAAACTAAACGATCTTTAAAACAAACTAAGCGATCTTTAAGAACAATCTAAGCGATCTTTAATAACAAACTAAACGATCTTATAGAACAAACTAAGCGATCTATATGAAAAAACTAAGCGATCTTCAACAACAAACTAAGCGATCTTTATGAACAAACTAAAAGATCTTCAACAACAAACTAAATGATCTTTAACAACAAACTAAACGATCTTTAACAACAAACTAAATGATCTTTAACAATACTCTAAACGATCTTTAACAACAAACTAAGCGATCTTTATGAACAAACTCATCGATCTTTAAGAAGAAACTAACCGATCAATAACAACCAACTAAATGATCTTTAAAAACAAATTAAGCGATATTTTAGAACCACGTTTTATAGAGACCCTGTTTTTTTTAAAAAAATTATATTTTGCATTATTTCCCCTCCTCTCCCCCCCCCCCACCCCACCACAATTATCGCCAAATTTTCTCCTACCACACTAATTTTAAAAAAAATTGTAAAGCAATTTAAATTACTTTTATATTAAAATGGTAAAATCCAAATTATTCATTAGATCAAGGGTCTCAAACTCAAATCATGGGGGAGGGGGGCACAGGAGGTAGTGTTTGAATGAGAGTTGGCCACAAGTAATCCACAAAAAAGCGATTAAAACTGTTACAATCTGCTCAACCTTTATAAATAACAATAAAATCATTAAGGGTTCTCAAGAACTACTCACTGTTGCCAGAGACCTGGCATACAAAAATATATAGAAACATAAAAAAAAAAAATCAGAATTAGACTAGTCGGTGAGATTCGACTGTTAAATAACAATAAAATCATTAAGGGTTCTCAAGAACTACTCACTGTTGCCAGAGACCTGGCATACAAAAATATATAGAAACATAAAAAAAAAAAATCAGAATTAGACTAGTCGGTGAGATTCGACTGAAACCGTCGCAGAGAGTCACGTTATAGATATGAGAATGGGGGAAAGGGGCCGGCGCATTTACACTAAACTTTTCTGTCACGTAGCGGGCCGCAAAATATCGTCTTGCGGGTCACAAATGGCTCGCGGGCCGCGAGTTTGAGACCCCTATATTAGATGTTTATTTATTAATATTCACGATTATCTCATTTTTTATAAAAAGAATGTAAATATTTATACTTTCTCACATCATTTTCGATTAATGCAGAATGTATGCTGGAACGAATTTCAAAATATCTTAATATTTCATTTTCGGTTTCGGCTTCGGTTTCGGCCGAAATTCATTTTTAACTTTCGGCCTTTTTTCGGTTTCGGCCGAAAGTCATTTTTAAACTTTCGGCATTTTTTCGGTTTCGGCCGAAAGTCATTTTAAACTTTCGGCATATTTTCGGCTTCGGCCGAAATCAGAAAACCACTTTCGGTCGGTCTCTAATGTCCACCCTAGTCCTGACGATAGGTTTAAGCAGGTATATATCCTGTCCTCTCAAGTTCACACGATGGGTGTAAGCAGACACATTTACCGTCCAGACATATGTGTAACAGAAAGTCATATTTATTTTGTGCACAGACACACCAGTCTGTTCATGATAAGTTTCTCTCGAGTGCAGCGAAACGCCAGTCTATTTTTTTCATATTTCTCAGATCGCCATTAGATGATGATTGATAACTTATATAGCGCTTGTCTCCATGCTATTCTAGCATGCTCAAACCCCTCTGACGTCATACTCAACTTTTTTTATTTTCGTGAAAGGTCGAGACAAACTGTTCCATAATTTAGGCGTAAAAGCTTCAAAAGGGCGCACTCCGTATGACTTCTTTCTGTGGCCATCCTCACTGGGAGCCATCGGTGAGGACTGTTTTGAAGACCGCAGGTTCTTTAAGAATACATGTTCATAAATCAGTTCTTTAAGATATTCCGGTGCAGAGCCTTCTATACAGCTGTACGCCAGGGACAGAGCCTTCTATACAGCTCTGCGCCAGGGACAGAACCTTCTATACAGCTGTACGCCATGGACAGAGCCTTCTATACAGCTGTACGCCAGGGACAGATCCTTCTATACAGCTGTACGTCAGGAACAGAATTTTGTGGTTAATGCGGTCACTCACAGGATGCCAATGGAGATCTTTAAGAACTGGGGTGATGTGGTCAGATTTCATTATCCACGATACAATGCGTGCTGCAGTATGTTGTAGATTCTGGAGTCTCTAAAAAATTTTTTGAGGTAAACCACACAGACAATAGTTACTGATACAGTAATCTAATCTTGGCTGTTCTCTTATTAAGTTGAGTATCCATTAGACACCACTCTGTTATTGTCCCATTTCTCGTGTGTCCAGAGAAACACTACTCTGATACATTGTCCCATTTCTCGTGTGTCCAGAGAAACACTACTCTGATACATTGTCCCATTTCTCGTGTGTCCAGAGAAACACTACTCTGATACATTGTCCTATTTTCATTGCATGTCCAGAGAAACACCAGTCTGTTATTGTATTATTTCTCGTGTGTCCACAGTATCTGTTCACACTTCCAGCATCCGTGATGTGGCACTTGCTGAACACTGAGAAACGCATGTGACACAATCAGTCATTGAATATGACATAAGCAGACGCCAGATGTGACATAATCAGACATTGAATATGACATAAGCAGACGCCAGATGTGACATAATCAGACATTGAATATGACATAACCAGACTCCGGATGTGACATAATCAGATTATAGCTTATGTTTTCATGACACGAATCAATCAAGCAGAAGCAGAGAGTAGAGCAATTACTGTCAGTGTTTAAAACGTGATTAAAATTAACATCGAGAGGTAAGCAAATGAAAAGACTTTAATTATCAAATCCAGTCTCAGTTTTAATTAGGATTCTAAAACAGGCCACATAATTAAAAGGATTATCTCAATATAAGATATACACTAACCCAGAGCTGCATGCAGTAGGTGGTCTAGTCTGCACACTAACCCAGAGCTGCATGCAGTAGGTGGTCTAGTCTGCACACTAACCCAGAGCTGCATGCAGTAGGTGGTCTAGTCTGCACACTAACCCAGAGCTGCATGCAGTAGGTGGTCTAGTCTGCACACTAACCCAGAGCTGCATGCAGTAGGTGGTCTAGTCTGCACACTAACCCAGAGCTGCATGCAGTAGGTGGTCTAGTCTGCACACTAACCCAGAGCTGCATGCAGTAGGTGGTCTAGTCTGCACACTAACCCAGAGCTGCATGCAGTAGGTGGTCTAGTCTGCACACTAACCCAGAGCTGCATGCAGTAGGTGGTCTAGTAAAGATAAAACGAGTGGGTGCAAACATGTTTTAAAAATAATTTTTAAGGAAATAACTTATGTTCTGTTCTTTTAGTTCATGTTTGAACTTTGTTCTTGTGAACAAGATTTCTCGTGGCATGAGATGTTCTTATTCGAATCGAACAGAGTTTGTCTTTTCTAACACCGGAAAACGTCTCATAGACTTCATGTTACTATTTTTAGAATATGTTTTGCGTAATGATTGTTCGTCAGTGGGGAGTCGACCATGACCACTTTAATCATCAGAGTTTACGCTGGTTCTGTCTGTGGGTGCGCAGATTGCTAATGAGGCCGATTCTGGCACGAAATTCTCTTGTGCAGTAGGACCAGGGGAATGATGGCGTATCTCCGAGCGCAGAGTCAGACTGGGCCTTACTGGCATGTCTCTTGTGCTCAGCAGCCGCTGTTCTGCCAACTTCATGTTGCATGGAGCTCCTGTGTAAAGTGGAACGCCATGAAGTTCGATCCTTTGCTTTTTCCACCCACATGTCTGGGTTTATGTTGAACGCTTTCAGTGAGGCTTTTATGTTGTCTTTAAAGCGCTTTTTTTCTGCCCGCCAGCAGACCGCTTTCCTTGTTCAAGCTCTCCATAGAAAATTCTTTTGGGCAGACGGTCATCTGAAATTCTCACAACATGTCCCGCCCAGCGAAGCTGGGACTTCATTAAGATTGTGAAGATGCTGGGAGACCTGCCCGTGTGAGCAACTCAGATTCTGGGACCCCGTCCTGACATTTAATGTTGAGGATTTTTCTGAGTCTTCTAGTATGAAAGTGGTTCAGCTTTCTTGCATGGCGTTGGTAGACCATCCACGTTTCACAGGCATAGAGAAGGGTTGGAAGAACACCCGTCTGATTTACTTTCAGTTTAGTTTGAATGCTGATACCTCTCCTGGTCCATACGTTCTTAGTCAATCTTCCATAGGTTGCACTGGCTCTCGCAATACGGAGGTTCACCTCGTCATCTATGGTTGCGCTTTGGGACGGTGTCTTGCTGAGATAAGAAAAGCATTTTACCACCTTAAGTCTTTCGCCATATACTTGGATGTTGGGCTCAACATAAGGGCTTCGAGGAGCTGGTTGGTATAGGACCTCAGTTTTTTGTGTGTTAATGGTGAGCCCGAAGTGTATGCAGGCATTAGAAAAGCATGGGACGCAGCGTTGCAAATTCACTTCTGATACAGCGTTTAGGGCACAGTCGTCTGCATACAGGAGGTCCCTGATGGTGTCTGTCAGGACCTTCGTTTTGGCATGTAGACTCTTGGGGTTGAAAAAATTATCGTCAGTTTGGTATCTGAGGCGAACTCCAGCGTCCCCCTCTCTGAATGCTTTGGTGTAGCATTGCGGAAAACATGAAGCTGAAAAGTGTTGGGGCAAGGACACAGCCTTGTTTCACGCCGTTTGTTACAAGGAATGGTTTTGACGTCTCTCCATTATCCCGAACTCTTGCCTGCATGCCTTCATGGAAGAGTTGTACCATTGACACGAACTTTCTGGGGCATCCCTATTTGGCCATGATCTTCCAAATGCCCTCTCTACTGACAGTGTCGAATGCTTTGGTTAGGTCTACAAAGGTAGAGAAGAGGTCAGCATTTTGTGCCCTGCACTTTTCCTGTAGCTGTCTGGCCGCAAACACCATATCGGTGGTTTCTCGTTCCTTCCAGAAGCCACACTGACTTTATGGCAGCAAACCATTTTCAAGATGCTTGTTAAGACGAGTTAGCATGATTCTGGCTAATATCTTGCCTGCAATTGAGAGCAGTGATATGCCACGGTGGTTGTCGCATGATTGACAGTTCCTTTTACACTTCAACATATGAACAATAGGTGCATCTTTGAAGTCCCATGGAATGAACTCTTGCGGCCACATAAGTATGAACAGCTGGTGAAGCCTTTCAGACAGAGCTGCCCCCCCCCCCCACTTCTTTGTATACTTCAGATGGGATTGAGTCATCACCGCTTTGCCGCTTGAGAGAAGGCGTATAGCATGTTGGGTCTCAGATAGCGTAGGGGAGTCTTCCAGTTCTTGATTGAAAGGCACCTGTATGAGACGATTTATGGCTTTGTCATTGATGGGTCAAGGTCGATTCAGGATGTTTTTCAAAGTGTTCAGCCCAGCGTTCAATAATTGTTTTTTTCCTTCTCAGTAATTAGTGTTTTCCCATAAGTACTCAGAAATTGGGATGACGCTGATGACGTGTGGCCGTAGACTGTTTTCAGAGCTGAGTAGAAATGCTGTAGGTCATGACGATCCACATAGCCTTGGATCTCGTCGGCCCTGTCACTTTAGGTCATGACGGTCCACATAGCCTTGGATCTCGTCGGCCCTGTCACTTTAGGTCATGACGGTCCACATAGCCTTGGATCTCGTCGGCCTTGTCACTCAACCATTCATGCTGCTTTAGGGAAGCGTGGTGGAGACGGTGTTTTCCCTCGAGCAGTTCCTTGATGACGTCACAGTTATCATCAAACCAGTCCTGATGTTTTTTCGAGCCTGGCCCCAGAAACTGCGTGGCGGTGTTGTACAACATAGATCTAATTGATGCCCAGTTTGCTTTGACGTTGTCATTCTCCAATAGCGTTGACTCCATACGTTCTTCCAGAGCGTCCACAAAACGATTTCTTAATGTTGGAGCTTTTTAACTTTGTTGTATTTAGACTTTTAGGGGTCTTCTTCCCATGTGGGCGTCTTTTGGGTTGTATGTGTAGGTGGAGCTTGGTGATGATAAGACGATGATCTGTCCAGCAGTCTGCACCCCACATGGATCTGGTTACACGCACGTCATAACTGTCCTTCCTCCTGATGATGACGTAGTCGATGAGGTGCCAATGTTTTGAACGAGGACGCATCCAGGACGTCCGATGACGCAGTAGTAGGCAAAATATCGTGTTAGTAATCAGCAGTTCATGCTCTGCGCATGTCTGGAGTAAGAGAAGACCATTCATTACTCTTGCACTGGTCCACCCCGTACTGTCCCATGCCAAGCAATGTGGTCCGTACCAGCTTGAGCATTAGAGCCACCTAGAACTATAAGCTTTTCCTGCTTTGGAACGCCCGCTATGGCAGAGTGAAGCTCCTCGTAGAACTTGGTTTTTACTTCATCTGGGTTTGTCCTTGTTGGAGCATAGCGGTCTATGATTTTGAGGTGTTTTCTTCCATTCACGAGAGGGAGTTTTATGGTCATTATCCTTTCTTTGACTCCTTTCGGAAGACCAGCAAGCAAGTTTAACGTTGTAGTTTTGATAGAAAAACCAACACCAGCCTCGCGACGCTCTTCTCTTCCTCGGCCACTTCAGAAGAGGGTATATCCAGAGACCCTTTCACAAATTTCGCCCTCTCCTGCAAGCCGGGTCTCGCTAAGTGCTGCGATGTCCATCCCATACCTTGCCAGTTCATTTCCTATACTGGCTGTTCGTCTCTGAGGTCCTTCCGCGTCGTCTTTGACCTGTAGAGTGCGCACATTTAATCGTCTTTGTCCTGCAGAGTGCGCACATTCAATCGTCTTTGTCTTGTAGAGTGCGCATATTTAATTGTCTTTGTTTTGTAGAGTGAGCACATTCCATCGTCTTTGTCTTGCAGAGTGAGCACATTCCATCGTCTTTGTCTTGTAGAGTGCGCACATTCAATCGTCTTTGTCTTGCAGAGTGAGCACATTCCATCGTCTTTGTCTTGTAGAGTGCGCACATTCAATCGTCTTTGTCTTGTAGAGTGAGCACATTCCATCGTCTTTGTCTTGCAGAGTGAGCACATTCAATCGTCTTTGTCTTGTAGAGTGCGCACATTCAATCGTCTTTGTCCTGTAGAGTGCGCACATTCCATCGTCTTTGTCTTGCAGAGTGCGCAGATTCCATCGTCTTTGTCTTGCAGAGTGCGCACATTCAATCGTCTTTGTCTTGCAGAGTGCGCACATTCAATCGTCTTTGTCTTGCAGAGTGCGCACATTCCATCGTCTTTGTCGTGTCTTTTTGATGAGAACCTCGATAAAATGAGTGATGCTTAAGTGACACGCGCTGTGACTTGGATTTAAGTGACGAAGAGTTGCGCTCGTCGTTAGCTTCACCCTCTCGCCCAATACCATCTTGACCCAGTAGCAAGGCAATGTCGAGACGGCTGGGGGTGGGATTGGGTGCAGTGAATGACCATGACGTCCTACGTGGCTGGCCATGCTCTCAGCGGTTCACATCACCTTGCTGTCTCCGCCTTTTGCCCGTTGACCAAGTAGGGGTTCACATCACCTTGCTGTCTCCGCCTTTTGCCCGTTGACCAAGTATGGGTTCTTCCACACAGTTTGCCGGATTCAGTCTTTGACATGCTATGAGGGGACACTCACTTTTTAACCGAAGGTTCTCAGCCTTTCGGCTACCCTCAACCCGGATTCGTTGTCCGGGGTGTTGTAAAACCTTTAGTCAAATACAGTTGTAAGCACGTTTTACGTCTCGATTAAGACCCACTACGCCGGATCGCATTGACCTTGAAGTGCCGAACAGTTAATGAGAGTTTGGCCAAAAGGAATACCAGGATGTTTAATTAATATCTTAATGAGTTTGGCCACACTGTACACCCGGATGTTCTATTAATAGATTCCCGGCATAAAATGACCAACCACATTCATGAAAGGTGACTGTCTCCATGAGTAAGTCCAATGACGTCAGAAGCTGGATTAATTTTACTTGATCATCTGATCAGTTCATAGGATATACACGATTAGAACACGTCTAAGCTTTCTCAAAGTGTGTGTGTGTGGGGGGGGGGGGTTCTGAGCACTGCGTAATCATGATTAACTTTTGGGATTAACTGAACAGACGGACAGAGGCATGAGACGATATTCTAGTTTTGTGCACTACTGACACGTTCCCACATGCCTTATGGGGCCGATCCTGGAATGTCAGGAGAACATTGATTGTTAACTTTTGCCTTCCCTATCGCCATGTTGTTTGCTACATGGCCCTTGGTCTCGGCCATCTTCTGTTTGTTGTATTCATACATTCATGCAGGTTGGTGGCGCAAATCTCCTCCAATTTGGATGATGTCTTTAGTTCATGTTTGCGTACTGCTTTATAACGCTACCTCCAATGTGTGTATAGTGTGTATGTGTTTTCTTGAAATGGTCAGAGAAGTCCATGTACCTCACAACTTCATAAATCCACCAGTGGAAGATCATTTACCCCTTCATAAATTGACTACAAGATATGCTTAATAACGTGACCAGTGACATAAAAAATCGTTTACAAGGCTTAGGATCCATTCTTGGCTTACTTCAAACATACATTTATCCTTGGCTTACTGCAAACACAGTATATATCCTTGGCTTACTTCTTATATAGAATCCATCCTTAGCTTATTATAGACATAATCCACCCTTATCTTACTTCATATATAGAATCCATCTTTTGCTTACTTCAAACATAGAATTGATCCTTGGCTTACTTGAAACATATACTCTATACTTGGCTGACTTCAATCATATAATCCTTGGCTTACTTCAAACATAGAATCTATCCTAGGCTTACTTTAAACATAGAATCCATCGTTGGCTTAGTCAACTTTCTCCACAGAAGAGAATTATGCAATGCTGTCAACCCACGAAGTAAACGTGTTGTTTTTTTTTAAACAAGTAGCCTAATATTGAATAGCTCATCAGTTTTAGTTCAGAGCAACTTTGCGCTGGCTCAGATATCGTCAAGTGATAGTATTGGCAATGTTGAAATCTCTTTGTGCTGGCTCAGATATCATCCAGTGATACTATTGGCAATGTTGAAATCTCTCAAGGAAATAACGAAACAATAGTTTCATGCTGGATTTAATTATTTTAAAATATTTGTGTTCAATGCTGTCTTAAATGAACACCAAGACACTGTGATTCAAAGGTGGGGGGGGGGGGTGGGTTTGGCATTATTTTCTACCCAAAGCTGCACTGTTGGTGATGTTATTTTCTACCCAAAGCTGCACTGTTGGGGATGTTTTTTTCTACCCAAAGCTGCGCGGTTGGTGATGTTTTTTTCTACCCAAAGCTGC
>CAXITT010000048.1:1995975-2024831 GCA_964033795.1 Lymnaea stagnalis | reverse complement strand
TGTTGGTGATGTTATTTTCTACCCAAAGCTGCACTGTTGGTGATGTTATTTTCTACCCAAAGCTGCACTGTTGGTGATGTTATTTTCTACCCAAAGCTGCACTGTTGGTGATGTTATTTTCTACCCAAAGCTGCACTGTTGGTGATGTTATTTTCTACCCAAAGCTGCACTGGTGGTGATGTTATTTTCTACCCAAAGCTGCACTGGTGGTGATGTTATTTTCTACACAAAGCTGCACTGGTGGTGATGTTATTTTCTACCCAAAGCTGCTCTGTTGGTGATGTTATTTTCTACCCAAAGCTGCACTGTTGGTGATGTTATTTTCTACACAAAGCTGCACTGGTGGTGATGTTATTTTCTACCCAAAGCTGCTCTGTTGGTGATGTTATTTTCTACCCAAAGCTGCACTGTTGGTGATGTTATTTTCTACACAAAGCTGCACTGTTGGTGATGTTATGTTCTACCCAAAGCTGCGCTGTTGGTGATGTTACGAACTCTTTTGAGACAGAAGTTACACCATCACTTAATTTTAAAAAATATTTAGTTGTGCCAAAGACATTCTAATATACAGATATATAGACTACCAATAAACAAATAAGGAAATTAGTAAAGCAAAAAAATGGTCAAACCTGAAAAAAGGAACGCAAAAAAAGCAAGCCTTCGTCAGCGAACAAACAACAGAAAAAAAACGGAATATTTTTTTTAAAATAGCACTTAGCTGAGAAGTAGTATCCGGGAGGGCAGGAAAAAAATTGTGACGAAAAATAAGTAGATGAGAGATTAAATACGGGTGAAAGGGAAGTGATAAAGAAGACAATCCACTGCGATTGGTCGTGACCTGGAGGGGCGGGGCAAAGGCTCAACGTAAATAAACACATGACGTCCATGCCTTGTGGTGTCAAGGTTCCATAGGTCTGTATAAGCTTGTATTCCTAATTCACCCGGCTGGGTGTGTTTGTGCTAGTCAAGATGGCATTAACTGTAAAATCGGCCGTGCCTTTGCGGTCGCTTCTACTCAAGTGTTTAGAGGCGGGCCACTGTTAATCTTGCGTAATATTACGGAGGTGTTCAGTACACCTGTCAGAGAGTCAGCGTTATGTCTCCCATGTGTACGACATATGCTAGCGGGTGCAAACAATGGCTTTGACAACATTGCGGCTAATACAAGAATGCTAATTTTAAAACTTAAAATTCCAGATTGGGATTTTTGATATTTAGACTTAAGATGCCAGTTTAAGTAATGCTAATATTTAGACTTAAGATTTCAGACTTAGCAGTGCTGATATTTCGACTTAAACTGCTAGGCTTAGGCATGCTGAAATTTAGACTTAAAATCCAAGATTTAGGAATGCTAACTTTTAGACATAAATTTTGTCGTCAGAAAATTAACTCTTTGAAATGTGCATGAGACTCAGAATTTTACTTTGTGCTCCAATGGGTGCAGCTGAACTGGTCTTAGATCAAGAGATTCATTAGCATGAAGACAGGTGTGTACCAAGAACTGCATACAACACAACTGTTGTGAGCGAGAGTTGTTGTGAATGTTTGGTAGGGGGAGTCGTGGATCGTGAGAGTGTTTTGTGAGTTGGATGTCGAGAGATCAGAGCGTGAAGTTAGTCCGTGGTGTGGCACGTTTGCGTAGGCTGAGTTGTTGGGTGGTTTTATAAAAGGGATGTGTGTTAGCAGAGAAAGTCAGAGAAAGTCAGAGAAAGGCAGAGTCAGTGAGAGTCAGAGTTAGAAGTCAGTGCAGAGTCAGTGAGAGTGTTGTATAAAGAACCTAATAAACATTCTGTATATATATGTTACATGGGACCTTTGCGTTTTATGTCATACACCCTAGACAACGGAGAGAGAGACGTAACATTTGAAGTATAAAGAAGATTGTAACATTTGAAGCTTAACTAAGATTGTAACAACAACCATTTGTCGACCTCGACTAGACAACAGCGATAAATAAACTAACTTGTCTCTAGTGCAAGGATCATGGATAAGTTTATGTTTTTGATTCTCATCTAAAGTGAATCTCTAGTATGGCCAAAACAGAAGCATGACTTATGGCGTGTAAATAGCATTGTAACATCTGAGAATAGAACATAGACACAGCATAGTGAGAATAGAACATAATCACATCATACTGAGAATAGAACGATCTTTCTCTTTCTGCCCCCCCCCCAAACAATGGAATTCTTTGCAATCCGCAATATACCAACCACACAGGCCTTCAAAACTGCACTCAAAACACATCTATTTAAACTATACTACTCTGACTGATTCTCCTCCTATAAACCGATAAACGTACATGGGTTTCCTTGTAAAAATGTCTGGTGTGGGTGGGTGAATAGACCTATGGTGTTGTTTTGCTTATATGTTGTTTTTATTTCATTTATGTATTTTATTTTAATATTATGATTATGCCTCTTTGCTATATATGTACAGCGCGGTGAGCCCAGCCCTAGGCCGGGGTACAGCGCTATATAAGACCACTTATTATTATTATTATTATTAGAACATAGGCACATCGCAGTGAGATTAGAACTTAGACACACTGTAGTGCTCCATTTGATTGATACAAATATCGCATTTCTATTCAAGTTTTGTTTTATAGAAGTGGACTCCTTAACTTGGCAGTACTTGTCTTCTCAAAATATGCCACACTCAACATGCCACACGCCACATGATACACTCAACGCACCACATGCCACACGTCATACTCAAGGTGCCACACGCCACATGCCACGCCGTGGAGGGAAAGAGAAAGACTTAAAACAAAGCAGACAAAGCTTAGTACAAACCACCGGTTGTTTTGGGTGAGTACAACTTTGAGTTAAACAGACAGGAGCCTCGCTGCTGGTCCCAGACCAGCGTTCGTGTACCCACAGCGAGAGATTGATCAACGTCCCCCGTGGGGGCCCCGCGTCTCTGTACTCACCCGGTGCCGCGATGATTGGTGTTGTCGGGCCGTCATCTCGCAGGAAACGGGTCACTTCACAGATATACATATAAGATGGTCGCTCGTTAGAGCTCCAATGCTGGTGTTATGTTGGCTGCTAGCACATACACTGTATAAGATGGTCGCTCGTTAGAGCTCCAATGCTGGTGTTATGTTGGCTGCTAGCACATACACTGTATAAGATGGTCGCTCGTTAGAGCTCCAATGCTGGTGTTATGTTGGCTGCTAGCACATACACTGTATAAGATGGTCTCTCGATAGAGCTCCAATGCTGGTGTTATGTTCACTGCTAGCGGTTACAACGTATGGAGATTTTTCTTGAAATATGGCAGTTGTGATAATGTGGATAAATTTGTAAAAGAAGGTTGGTGAAAGATGAGTTATTTCTTAATATTCAACTATGTTTAAATATAATTCCTTCATTAAAGTGTTAATCTTATTTTTACATTGGTGCAAACTCTTCGATAGGTAGCAAGCATGAGAAAAGTCCAGACAGATTAGTTCCTGTTAGATTGTTGGGAACATCTATCCACCTAACTGTCAGATTGTTGGGAACATCTATCCACCTAACTGTCAGATTGTTGGGAACATCTATCCACCTAATTTAAATCCGTTTGAATTTACCATTCGATCAGTCGAGCGTAGCTGTGTCGTAATCTGTTCGGTTAACGTAGAGCTGTAACACACTATCGGATTAGCGAGATAATCCAATCACATGTTAACGCAAAGCTGTAACTCTCTATCGGATTAGCGAGATAATATAATCACAGATTAACGGAAAGCTGTAACACACTTTCGGATTAGCGAGATTATCTAATCAGAGATAAACGTAAAGCTTTAATACACTGTCGGATTAGCGAGAAAATCTAATCAAAGATTAACGTAAAGCTGTAACGCACTGTCGGATTAGCTTGATAATCTATCACCGAGACAAATTATCTTTGTTTAGTCTGAAATGAAATCAAACCAACTCCGCCAATGGAGTAGAACTGTGTGTGTAGTCAGAGAACATTCCGAGAACGGGTGTTAATTTTATCAGTAGTCTTTTTTAGTTGCCCTTTGCCGAAGAAGACGTTTCTGCCGACACGTTCAATTTTGCGTGATGTATTTGTTTATGTTTACCTTGTCTGCCCTTTGCCTTATAATTGAAGCTGTTCATGTTAATATTACTGCAACTCAACGACAAAGTGGCGCACATCGTCTTACTGCACATCATTGTACCTAGTCTTACTGGACATCATTGTACCTCATTTTACTGGACATCCTTGTACCTCGTCTTACTGGACATCATTGTACCTCGTCTTACTGGACCTCATTGTACATCGTCTTACTGGACATCATTGTACCTCGTCTTACTGGACCTCATTGTACCTCATTTTCTTGACATCCTTTGAATCATCTTAATTGATATCATTGTACCTATGCTTACTGAACATCATTGTACCTCGTCTTACTGGACCTCATTGTACCTCATTTTCTTGACATCCTTTGAATCATCTTAATTGATATCATTGTACCTATTCTTACTGGACATCATTGTACCTCGTCTTACTGGACCTCATTGTACCTCATTTTCTTGACATCCTTTGAATCATCTTAATTGATATCATTGTACCTATTCTTACTGGACATCATTGTACCTCGTCTTACTGGACCTCATTGTACCTCATTTTCTTGACATCCTTTGAATCATCTTAATTTATATCATTGTACCTATTCTTTCTGGACATCATTGTACCTCGTCTTACTGGACCTCATTGTACCTCATTTTCTTGACATCCTTTGAATCATCTTAATTGATATCATTATACCTATTCTTACTGGACATCATTGTACCTCGTCTTACTGGACCTCGTTGTACCTCATTTTCTTGACATCCTTTGAATCATCTTAATTGATATCATTGTACCTATGCTTACTGGACATCATTGTACCTCGTCTTACTGGACCTCATTGTACCTCATTTTCTTGACATCCTTTGAATCATCTTAATTGATATCATTGTACCTATTCTTACTGGACATCATTGTACCTCTTCTTAATGGGCCTCATTGTACCTCATTTTCTTGACATCCTTTGAATCATCTTAATTGATATCATTGTACCTATTCTTACTGGACATCATTGTACCTCGTCTTACTGGACCTCATTGTACCTCATTTTCTTGACATCCTTTGAATCATCTTAATTGATATCATTGTACCTATTCTTACTGGACATCATTGTACCTCGTCTTACTGGACCTCATTGTACCTCATTTTCTTGACATCCTTTGAATCATCTTAATTGATATCATTGTACCTATTCTTACTGGACATCATTGTACCTCGTCTTACTGGACCTCATTGTACCTCATTTTCTTGACATCCTTTGAATCATCTTAATTGATATCATTGTACCTATGCTTACTGAACATCATTGTACCTCGTCTTACTGGACCTCATTGTACCTCATTTTCTTGACATCCTTTGAATCATCTTAATTGATATCATTGTACCTATGCTTACTGAACATCATTGTACCTCGTCTTACTGGACCTCATTGTACCTAATTTTCTTGACATCCTTTGAATCATCTTAATTGATATCATTGTACCTATTCTTACTGGACATCATTGTAAATCGTCTTACTAGACCTCATTGTTCCTCATTTTCTTGACATCCTTTGAATCATCTTAATTGATATCATTGTACCTATGCTTACTGAACATCATTGTACGTCGTCTTACTGGACCTCATTGTACCTCATTTTCTTGACATCCTTTGAATCATCTTAATTGATATCATTGTACCTATGCTTACTGAACATCATTGTACCTCATCTTACTGGACCTCATTGTACCTCATTTTCTTGACATCCTTTGAATCATCTTAATTGATATCATAGTACCTATTCTTACTGGACATCATTGTAAATCGTCTTACTGGACCTCATTGTTCCTCATTTTCTTGACATCCTTTGAATCATCTTAATTTATATCATTGTACCTATGCTTACTGAACATCATTGTATGTCGTCTTACTGGACCTCATTGTACCTCATTTTCTTGACATCCTTTGAATCATCTTAATTGATATCATTGTACCTATGCTTACTGAACATCATTGTACCTCGTCTTACTGGACCTCATTGTACCTCATTTTCTTGACATCCTTTGAATCATCTTAATTGATATCATTGTACCTATTCTTACTGGACATCATTGTACCTCGTCTTACTGGACCTCATTGTACCTCATTTTCTTGACATCCTTTGAATCATCTTAATTGATATCATTGTACCTATTCTTACTGGACATCATTGTACCTCGTCTTACTGGACCTCATTGTACCTCATTTTCTTGACATCCTTTGAATCATCTTAATTGATATCATTGTACCTATTCTTACTGGACATCATTGTACCTCGTCTTACTGGACCTCATTGTACCTCATTTTCTTGACATCCTTTGAATCATCTTAATTGATATCATTGTACCTATTCTTACTGGACATCATTGTACCTCGTCTTACTGGACCTCATTGTACCTCATTTTCTTGACATCCTTTGAATCATCTTAATTGATATCATTGTACCTATTCTTACTGGACATCATTGTACCTCGTCTTACTGGACCTCATTGTACCTCATTTTCTTGACATCCTTTGAATCATCTTAATTGATATCATTGTACCTATTCTTACTGGACATCATTGTACCTCGTCTTACTGGACCTCATTGTACCTCATTTTCTTGACATCCTTTGAATCATCTTAATTGATATCATTGTACCTATTCTTACTGGACATCATTGTACCTCGTCTTACTGGACCTCATTGTACCTCATTTTCTTGACATCCTTTGAATCATCTTAATTGATATCATTGTACCTATTCTTACTGGACATCATTGTACCTCGTCTTACTGGACCTCATTGTACCTCATTTTCTTGACATCCTTTGAATCATCTTAATTGATATCATTGTACCTATTCTTACTGGACATCATTGTACCTCGTCTTACTAGACCTCATTGTTCCTCATTTTCTTGACATCCTTTGAATCATCTTAATTGATATCATTGTACCTATGCTTACTGAACATCATTGTACGTCGTCTTACTGGACCTCATTGTACCTCATTTTCTTGACATCCTTTGAATCATCTTAATTGATATCATTGTACCTATGCTTACTGAACATCATTGTACCTCATCTTACTGGACCTCATTGTACCTCATTTTCTTGACATCCTTTGAATCATCTTAATTGATATCATAGTACCTATTCTTACTGGACATCATTGTAAATCGTCTTACTGGACCTCATTGTTCCTCATTTTCTTGACATCCTTTGAATCATCTTAATTTATATCATTGTACCTATGCTTACTGAACATCATTGTATGTCGTCTTACTGGACCTCATTGTACCTCATTTTCTTGACATCCTTTGAATCATCTTAATTGATATCATTGTACCTATGCTTACTGAACATCATTGTACCTCGTCTTACTGGACCTCATTGTACCTCATTTTCTTGACATCCTTTGAATCATCTTAATTGATATCATTGTACCTATTCTTACTGGACATCATTGTACCTCGTCTTACTGGACCTCATTGTACCTCATTTTCTTGACATCCTTTGAATCATCTTAATTGATATCATTGTACCTATTCTTACTGGACATCATTGTACCTCGTCTTACTGGACGTCATTGTACCTCATTTTCTTGACATCCTTTGAATCATCTTAATTGATATCATTGTACCTATGCTTACTGAACATCATTGTACCTTTTCTTACTGGACCTCATTGTACCTCATTTTCTTGACATCCTTTGAATCATCTTAATTGATATCATTGTACCTATGCTTACTGAACATCATTGTACCTCGTCTTACTGGACCTC
Source organism: Lymnaea stagnalis (assembly GCA_964033795.1). NCBI lineage: Eukaryota > Metazoa > Mollusca > Gastropoda > Lymnaeidae > Lymnaea > Lymnaea stagnalis. The sequence goes on along the minus strand of CAXITT010000048.1, from coordinate 2,016,989 downwards.
ATTGTACCTCATTTTCTTGACATCCTTTGAATCATCTTAATTGATATCATTGTACCTATACTTACTGAACATCATTGTAAACCATCTTACTGGACATCGTTGTATCAGATTAATATCCACAAAGGTTCCCCGTCCTTTGATTGCTTGAGGACCAGTGTTTAAAACACCTTTGACACCCGTTCTGTCAACTGACACTGGTTGCCATAGTTACTGACGGTGGTTGCCATAGTTACTGACGGTGGTTGCCATAGTTACTGATGGTGGTTGCCATAGTTGCTGATGGTGGTTGCCATAGTTGCTGACGGTGGTTGCCATAGTTACTGATGGTGGTTGCCATAGTTACTGACGGTGGTTACCATAGTTACTGACGGTGGTTGCCATAGTTGCTGACGGTGGTTGCCATAGTTGCTGACGGTGGTTGCCATAGTTACTGACGGTGATTAAATTTGATTTGATTTTCGCTACATTTGTCGTCGAACTCGAGATACCCTCGCGCCATAGTTTAAGAACTGTTGCCCCACGATCGTACGTTTCGTTTGTACTGTTATGATGCTGTGCATAAGAACGACGCGAGTTCAGGATGGTTTGGCTGAGAGATAACATAAACATATGTTTGGTTTGTGCGAATATGTTTTACCGACGCATTACAAGAATCGGTGTACGCCATTTTACATTTTCTTCCCTCTCTCCCTCACCCCCATCCCCCCACCCAAAAATTATCAGTCATCAATGTTGTGTTGTGATACGTGATTGACTGCGAGGATAATCTCTGAACAAAATGGTGATCAGTGGCGTACAGGGGGGTTGGAGATTATTTCTTTTAATCGGGCTATTTATTAAAACTTGATATTTTTTGTAAATGTTTCTTGGAAACAAATTAAAAAAGAAAACATGTGTTTCTTGTGGTTGAACAACTCAGGTGAGGCAAAAATATGAGTGTGATCACGTCACACCACTACTTCATTCACTTCATTGGCTCCCTGTACAAGCACGGATTGACTACAAACTGTATATTCTCTGCCACAACATTTTCACGAATTCCTCCCCTTCCTACCTAATCGAACTTCCCTCTGTCTATTTAACCCTTCGACAGCTTCGCTCCTCACAGATGCGCATATTCTTTCTGTCCCCAAGACACGCACAAAAACATACGGTGAACGATCGTTCTCTTTCTTTGCCCCCAAACAATGGGATTCTCTTTCATTACACATCCACAATATACCGACCATCACAGCCTTCAAATCTGCACCCAAAACAAATATCTTTAATGTCTAATCTCCTGACTGATTCACACCTCTGACAGAAAAATGAGGGTACTGGGTGTCATCCATTGCTTGAAATGTAAATAGTTTTAAATATACATTTGTTTTGTTTGATTTAATTAATGTATGTTAATTATTATTTTTTAAAGTTTTTGATTATGTTTGTTAAATTGTATGTACAACGTGGGGTGCCGCGCTATATAAAACCACTTATAATATAATATCCAGGTGTTTAAAGACACAACTAGCTTTAGGCCTGCACGCCTGATTGCTATACATGAGTTCAAGATTAAGATGGTTAAAAAATTCACAAATGATTTGTCTGCCTTCTTGTCTGCTATCTTGTCTGCTTTCTGGTCTGCTTTCTTGTCTGCTATCTGGTCTGCTTTCTGGTCTGCTTTCTTGTCTGCTATCTTGTCTGCTTTTTGGTATGCTATCTTGTCTGCTATCTTGTCTGCTATCTTGTCTGCTATCTTGCCTGCTATCTTGTCTGCTATCTTGTATGCTATCTTGTCTGCTATCTTGTCTGCTTTCTTGTCTGCTATCTTGTCTGCTTTCTTGTCTGCTATCTCGACTGCTATCTTGTCTGCTACCTGGTCTGCTTTCTCGTCTGCTATCTCGTCTGCTATCTCGTCTGCTATCTCGTCTGCTTTCTTGTCTGCTATCTTGTCTGCTATCTTGTCTGCTATCTTGTCTGCTATCTTGTCTGCTATCTTGTCTGCTATCTTGTCTGCTTTCTAAGGTACAAGTCATCAAAGGAACAATTATAAGACAATAGTGATGGTCAGGCATGTTTGTCTCTGGCACGCACATTGTATTTGTCTGAGTACAAAATAGCTCACTACTCCATCAAATGACGTCATTTAAACCTTTGAGCCAGCAGGTCAAGGTCAGTTATTGATCGCAGTCCCATCTGATGATGTACACTTAAAGCTGTAGTGCTTCAAAATGTTGGACTGGATCAGTTGCATGTAACACAATCATTTGAGTCATCAGAATTAATAACTGCTGTATTAAATACAGTTTTAAAATTAGTTTTAAATAATGTTGTTGTACCATTCTGTATTTCGGTCGGTTGATTGGTTGGTGGGTTGGTTGGTTGGTTAGTTTTTGGTTGGTCAGTAGTTTGGTGGGTTGGTAAGTTGCTTGGTTCGATGGTTGGTTGCTTGATTGGCTGTAGGCTGTGGGAACATTGTGGAGCAACTCTTCTTGAACTTATAATAACAACTTGCAGGACCCAGTCTGATAGAAGCTATCCTTCCTTGAGTTTTATGCCACAGTCACGAGAAGCTATCCGTCCTTGACTTTTACGTCACGGTCTGAGAAACTATCCTTTCTTGACTTTTACGTCACAGTCCATGACTTGCCCTGGAGAATATAAAACACGACGGTGCTATCAATATGTCATTAGCACTTCAACATTCAACATTCAACAATGTGCTATCGGCTGCCCTTAAAGCTGGTCAATAAATGAAGCCCAGTGCACCGACAGTTTAATTCACAATGAAAGCAAATGCATTAGGTTCAGAGCAGTCACACCAAGACATACAAGCTCTCTGTCACACTAAGACATATATGATCTCTGTCACAACCAGACATACATGCTCTCTGTCACACTTAGACATATATGCTCTCTGTCACAACCAGACATACAGGCTCTCTGTCACAACAAGACATACATGCTCTCTGTCACACTTAGACATATATGCTCTCTGTCACAACCAGACATACATGCTCTCTGTCACAACAAGACATATATGCTTTCTGTCACAACCAGACATACATGCTCTCTGTCACAACAAGACATACATGCTCTCTGTCACAACAAGACATACATGCTCTCTGTCACACTAAGACATATATGATCTCTGTCACAACCAGACATACATGCTCTCTGTCACAACCAGACATACATGCTCTCTGTCACACTTAGACATATATGATCTCTGTCACAACCAGACATACATGCTCTCTGTCACACTTAGACATATATGCTCTCTGTCACAACCAGACATACATGCTCTCTGTCACACCTAGACATATATGATCTCTATCATAACCAGACATACATGCTCTCTGTCACAACAAGACATACATGCTCTCTGTCACACTTACACATATATGCTCTCTGTCACACCTAGACATACATGCTCTCTGTCACACCTAGACATACATGCTCTCTGTCACACCTAGACATACATGCTCTCTGTCACACCTAGACATACATGCTCTCTGTCACACCTAGACATACATGCTCTCTGTCACACCCAGACATACATTAAAAATTTCTTATATCCACACATGCTTGGAATACAAACTTTGAATTGTGTTTATTGTTCAGAACCACGTAGCGACTTCCGGTTGCTCTACAAACTTCCTCCCTCCCCCCACGACCAGCGCCCTGAGTATTTAGTCAGTAATTGGAAGCCATTGATTTTAGTCAGACCAGAGGTCAATGAACCACACATTAAGGGGGTGGGGCGTAAATGGAGTGGAAGTTCATGGTGCTAAGTGGCCATTTGGCTGCTCTAACACGAAACGAGTCGAACCCATCGAAAACTGATCCTAGAAGGCCTAGCCCCGGCACAACACAGCTTGAATTGGTTGCACTCGGAGAGTTGAACTATCTTAAAGCATTTGGCTGTTTTGTTGGAAGTGATCAATGATGGATGGTTTTGTTGGAAGTGATGAATGAAGGATGTTTTTGTTGGAAGTGATGAATGAAAGATGGTTTTGTTGGAGGTGATGAATGAAAGATTTTTTGTTGGAAGTTATGACTGAAGGATGGTTTTGTTGGAAGTGATGACTTAAGGATGGTTTTGTTGGAAGTGATGACTGAATGATGTTTTTTTTGGAAGTGATGAATGAAAGATGGTTTTGTTTGAAGTGATGACTGAAGGATGGTTTTGTTGGAAGTGATGAATGAAAGATGGTTTTGTTGGAAGTGATGACTGAAGGATGGTTTTGTTGGAAGTGATGAATGAAAGATGGTTTTGTTGGAAGTGATGACTGAAGGATGGTTTTAATGGAAGTGATGAATAAAAGATGGTTTTTTGGAGGTGATGAATGAAAGATTTTTTGTTGGAAGTTATGAATGAAGGATGGTTTTGTTGGAAGTGATGACTTAAGGATGGTTTTGTTGGAAGTGATGACTGAAGGATGGTTTTGTTGGAAGTGATGAATGAAAGATGGTTTTGTTGGAAGTGATGACTGAAGGATGGTTTTGTTGGAAGTGATGAATGAAAGATGGTTTTGTTGGAAGTGATGACTGAAGGATGGTTTTAATGGAAGTGATGAATAAAAGATGGTTTTTTGGAGGTGATGAATGAAAGATTTTTTGTTGGAAGTTATGAATGAAGGATGGTTTTGTTGGAAGTGATGACTTAAGGATGGTTTTGTTGGAAGTGATGACTGAACGATGGTTTTGTTGGAAGTGATGAATGAAGGATGGTTTTGTTTGAAGTGATGACTGAAGGATGGTTTTGTTGGAAGTGATGACTTAAGGATGGTTTTGTTGGAAGTGATGACTGAAGGATGGTTTTGTTGGAAGTGATGAATGAAGGATGTTTTTGTTTGAAGTGATGACTGAAGGATGGTTTTGTTGGAAGTGATGAATGAAGGATGGTTTTGTTGGAAGTGATGAATAAAAGATGGTTTTGTTAGAGGTGATGAATGAAAGATTTTTTGTTGGAAGTTATGACTGAAGGATGGTTTTGTTGGAAGTGATAACTTAAGGATGGTTTTGTTGGAAGTGAAAATCCGGTTTAAACATTCCTAATTATAGTGCATATGGCACAGTAGTTCATGGATTCTTAAAACTGGCTGGCGGGATGCAGTGTCAGTTGTTAAATGTTGCAGTGTCAGTTGTTAAACGCTGCAGTGTCAGTTGTTAAACGCTGCAGTGTCAGTTGTTAAACGCTGAAGTGTCAGTTGTTAAACGCTGAAGTGTCAGTTGTTAAACGCTGAAGTGTCAGTTGTTAAACGCTGAAGTGTCAGTTGTTAAACGCTGCAGTGTCAGTTGTTAAACGCTGCAGTGTCAGTTGTTAAATGCTGAAGTATCAGTTGTTAAACGCTGAAGTGTCAGTTGTTAAACGCTGCAGTGTCAGTTGTTAAACGCTGAAGTGTCAGTTGTTAAACGCTGAAGTGTCAGTTGTTAAACGCTGAAGTGTCAGTTGTTAAACGCTGCAGTGTCAGTTGTTAAACGCTGCAGTGTCAGTTGTTAAACGCTGCAGTGTCAGTTGTTAAACGCTGCAGTGTCAGTTGTTAAACGCTGCAGTGTCAGTTGTTAAACGCTGCAGTGTCAGTTGTTAAACGCTGCAGTGTCAGTTGTTAAACGCTGCAGTGTCAGTTGTTAAACGCTGCAGTGTCAGTTGTTAAACGCTGCAGTGTCAGTTGTTAAACGCTGCAGTGTCAGTTGTTAAACGCTGCAGTGTCAGTTGTTAAACGCTGCAGTGTCAGTTGTTAAACGCTGCAGTGTCAGTTGTTAAACGCTGCAGTGTCAGTTGTTAAACGCTGCAGTGTCAGTTGTTAAACGCTGCAGTGTCAGTTGTTAAACGCTGCAGTGTCAGTTGTTAAACGCTGCAGTGTCAGTTGTTAAACGCTGCAGTGTCAGTTGTTAAACGCTGCAGTGTCAGTTGTTAAACGCTGCAGTGTCAGTTGTTAAACGCTGCAGTGTCAGTTGTTAAACGCTGCAGTGTCAGTTGTTAAACGCTGCAGTGTCAGTTGTTAAACGCTGCAGTGTCAGTTGTTAAACGCTGCAGTGTCAGTTGTTAAACGCTGCAGTGTCAGTTGTTAAACGCTGCAGTGTCAGTTGTTAAACGCTGCAGTGTCAGTTGTTAAACGCTGCAGTGTCAGTTGTTAAACGCTGCAGTGTCAGTTGTTAAACGCTGCAGTGTCAGTTGTTAAACGCTGCAGTGTCAGTTGTTAAACGCTGCAGTGTCAGTTGTTAAACGCTGCAGTGTCAGTTGTTAAACGCTGCAGTGTCAGTTGTTAAACGCTGCAGTGTCAGTTGTTAAACGCTGCAGTGTCAGTTGTTAAACGCTGCAGTGTCAGTTGTTAAACGCTGCAGTGTCAGTTGTTAAACGCTGCAGTGTCAGTTGTTAAACGCTGCAGTGTCAGTTGTTAAACGCTGCAGTGTCAGTTGTTAAACGCTGCAGTGTCAGTTGTTAAACGCTGCAGTGTCAGTTGTTAAACGCTGCAGTGTCAGTTGTTAAACGCTGCAGTGTCAGTTGTTAAACGCTGCAGTGTCAGTTGTTAAACGCTGCAGTGTCAGTTGTTAAACGCTGCAGTGTCAGTTGTTAAACGCTGCAGTGTCAGTTGTTAAACGCTGCAGTGTCAGTTGTTAAACGCTGCAGTGTCAGTTGTTAAACGCTGCAGTGTCAGTTGTTAAACGCTGCAGTGTCAGTTGTTAAACGCTGCAGTGTCAGTTGTTAAACGCTGCAGTGTCAGTTGTTAAACGCTGCAGTGTCAGTTGTTAAACGCTGCAGTGTCAGTTGTTAAACGCTGCAGTGTCAGTTGTTAAACGCTGCAGTGTCAGTTGTTAAACGCTGCAGTGTCAGTTGTTAAACGCTGCAGTGTCAGTTGTTAAACGCTGCAGTGTCAGTTGTTAAACGCTGCAGTGTCAGTTGTTAAACGCTGCAGTGTCAGTTGTTAAACGCTGCAGTGTCAGTTGTTAAACGCTGCAGTGTCAGTTGTTAAACGCTGCAGTGTCAGTTGTTAAACGCTGCAGTGTCAGTTGTTAAACGCTGCAGTGTCAGTTGTTAAACGCTGCAGTGTCAGTTGTTAAACGCTGCAGTGTCAGTTGTTAAACGCTGCAGTGTCAGTTGTTAAACGCTGCAGTGTCAGTTGTTAAACGCTGCAGTGTCAGTTGTTAAACGCTGCAGTGTCAGTTGTTAAACGCTGCAGTGTCAGTTGTTAAACGCTGCAGTGTCAGTTGTTAAACGCTGCAGTGTCAGTTGTTAAACGCTGCAGTGTCAGTTGTTAAACGCTGCAGTGTCAGTTGTTAAACGCTGCAGTGTCAGTTGTTAAACGCTGCAGTGTCAGTTGTTAAACGCTGCAGTGTCAGTTGTTAAACGCTGCAGTGTCAGTTGTTAAACGCTGCAGTGTCAGTTGTTAAACGCTGCAGTGTCAGTTGTTAAACGCTGCAGTGTCAGTTGTTAAACGCTGCAGTGTCAGTTGTTAAACGCTGCAGTGTCAGTTGTTAAACGCTGCAGTGTCAGTTGTTAAACGCTGCAGTGTCAGTTGTTAAACGCTGCAGTGTCAGTTGTTAAACGCTGCAGTGTCAGTTGTTAAACGCTGCAGTGTCAGTTGTTAAACGCTGCAGTGTCAGTTGTTAAACGCTGCAGTGTCAGTTGTTAAACGCTGCAGTGTCAGTTGTTAAACGCTGCAGTGTCAGTTGTTAAACGCTGCAGTGTCAGTTGTTAAACGCTGCAGTGTCAGTTGTTAAACGCTGCAGTGTCAGTTGTTAAACGCTGCAGTGTCAGTTGTTAAACGCTGCAGTGTCAGTTGTTAAACGCTGCAGTGTCAGTTGTTAAACGCTGCAGTGTCAGTTGTTAAACGCTGCAGTGTCAGTTGTTAAACGCTGCAGTGTCAGTTGTTAAACGCTGCAGTGTCAGTTGTTAAACGCTGCAGTGTCAGTTGTTAAACGCTGCAGTGTCAGTTGTTAAACGCTGCAGTGTCAGTTGTTAAACGCTGCAGTGTCAGTTGTTAAACGCTGCAGTGTCAGTTGTTAAACGCTGCAGTGTCAGTTGTTAAACGCTGCAGTGTCAGTTGTTAAACGCTGCAGTGTCAGTTGTTAAACGCTGCAGTGTCAGTTGTTAAACGCTGCAGTGTCAGTTGTTAAACGCTGCAGTGTCAGTTGTTAAACGCTGCAGTGTCAGTTGTTAAACGCTGCAGTGTCAGTTGTTAAACGCTGAAGTGTCAGTTGTTAAACGCTGCAGTGTCAGTTGTTAAACGCTGCAGTGTCAGTTGTTAAACGCTGAAGTGTCAGTTGTTAAACGCTGCAGTGTCAGTTGTTAAACGCTGCAGTGTTAGTTGTTAAACGCTGCATTGTCAGTTGTTAAACGCTGCTGTGCCAAGTGGTGGGGGAACACCCAGATAAGTGGGTCGATTAGCTTTTAGCACCATTGTTTATAACGGAGATTTAGGAAAACTTGTTTTGAAATCAAGAGGGGGTGGGTGTTGCGGTGCGAAGAGGTTAAGAACCCCTGGTCTAGTGACTAATGATTCCAGAAATTTGACTGCGAGGCACGTTTTTGGTCAAGAGACATGACAAAGTGGTCAGCATCACCCAAGATTTCAACTCTCGAATGATTTGATACTTGTGACTTACCGTAAATTTGAGGTGTAAACAAATGTTTTTGAGTGCCCAGGCAGCTGTTCTGCCAATGAGGCGTTCGATTGGATGTCAGATGAAGATAACATGGATGTCAAGTAATTTTTCGATGAAATTTTGATAAATTAATCATCGGATAATCAATGTTCCCTCTAAGGTTTGTTGGTTCGTATGCAAAATCATAAAGTTGTGTGCAGATGTTTACAGCATCAATTTTTTTTGTGCGCAAAATTTTACCGCCTACAGACACAAACACACACTTAAGTGGAAATTAGCTGCGCGGTACTCAAAACTGCTGCGCGGTACTCGAAACTGCTGCGCGGCGTCTGTGAGATTACTGCGCAGCCGCGCAGGAACATTGCTGATAATGTATGAACATTTTTTAAATTGTGCTAATTTCAGCTCCAGACAAAGCAGAACCAAGGTTCCAAAACCCACACTTTCCTGACTAAAACAGTACGAATTGTCCAGCTTTATTAACTTATTGTGCTGTGGTACAGCGATTATGGCCGTGGTAATGATATGGTACAGCGATTATGGCCGTGGTAATGATATGGTACAGCGATTATGGCCGTGGTAATGATATGGTACAGCGATTATGGCCGTGGTAATGATATGGTACAGCGATTATGGCCGTGTTAATTATATGGTACAACGATTATGGCCGTGTTAATTATATGGTACAGCGATTATGGCCGTGGTAACGACATGGTACAGCGATTATGGCCGTGGCAATCATATGGTACAGCGATTATGGTCGTGGTAATGATGTGGTACAGCGATTATGGCCGTGGTAATGATATGGTACAGCGACTATGGCCGTGGTAATCATATGGTACAGCGATTATGGCCGTGGTAATGATATGGTACAGTGATTATGGCCGTGGTAATGATGTTTTACAGCGATTATGGCCGTGGTAATGATATGGTACAGCGATTATGGCCGTGGTAATGATATGACACAGCGATTATGGCCGTGGTAATGATATGGTACAGTGATTTCAGCCCTGTTAATAATAGGGTACAGTCATAACTGTTGAGGTCATAATGTGAAGGGTGTAATTTAAACAAGTTCACCAGATGGTTGTAGACTGTAGACTGTAGACTGTAGACTGTAGACTGTAGACTGTAGACTGTAGACTGTAGACTGTAGACTGTAGACTGTAGACTGTAGACTGTAGACTGTAGACTGTAGACTGTAGACTGTAGACTGTAGACAATCGATTTCAAATAAAAAAGTTAAGTTAATAAGTTACCGCCCTTTTTTGTGTGCGTGTCTATTGTTTATGATGTGAATCAATCTTTTGTCTTTTCTACCATGGGTTTCCATCTTGTCATGTGTAATCATGGATTTCCATCTTGTCATGTGTAATCATGGTGTTTATCTTGTCATGTGTAACCATGGGTTTCCATCTTGTCATGTGTAATCATGGGTTTCCATCTTGTCATGTGTAATCATGGGTTTCCATCTTGTCATGTGTAACCATGGGTTTCCATTTTGTCATTTTTGATCTTGGGTTCCCATCTTGTCATGTGTAATCTCCATTTAAGACCAGGGGGGGGTGACTCTGTTGCTCATGCGCCTTGATCCACTTCCGCTGATACAGTCTGTTATGAACAGATGATTATGGCATAACTCCGCTGATACAGTCTGTTATGAACAGATGATTATGGCATAACTCCGCTGATACAGTCTGTAATGAACATATGATTATGGCATAACTCCGCTGATACAGTCTGTTATGAACAGATGATTATGGCATAACTCCGCTGATACAGTCTGTAATGAACAGATGATTATGGCATAACTCCGCTGATACAGTCTGTTATGAACAGATGATTATGGCATAACTTGCTTTCTTCAACAGAATCACCATGCTGACGTGGAGCCATCAAAACCCGTTTGCCACACTCCCACTTTCACATCGGCACTAGCCCCACCCCCATGGAATCGCCCCGTCTACCCCTCTGACGCCATGTTCCACGCTGGCGGCCACAAGGGGGTCAACACCAGAGGCAGAGCCAGCGGGTTCAGCCGCCACTACCCCAACTTCCTGAGCCACCCCGACTGGAAGGCGCCCCTGAGATGTGGGATCCTCTTCTGCACATTCAGCTGCATCCTGTTCGTCATTGGCGTCATCCTCACGTGGCTAGGTACTCGTAGAAGTGAGCCCACACGTTGGTGTCTGTCTGCATGATCTTGTGCTATTATGGTCTACTTACATACACATACAGACATGCAGACATTCAGACATACAGACGCGCGATAAAACAACAACAACTAGGGCAACAGAAAACATTGCAAATTAATTGTCACACGGGTTATTTCAATAAATTACTACTGCATTTAACGGGTGCCTGAAATATAAAATTAAATAAATCCTTAAATATCGATCCCAAAATAAGTGTGCTGTTCTAATCAATGGGGATCGAGTAAATATCAATAATACCATCCATTAGTTTACAATGACACTTATAATGACACCTACAATGCCAATCATATTATTTTATTCAATTGTTTCTCTTATAGTGTTATATTGATAAGGTAAACAGTCATATTGATAAGATAATCAGATATACACATTGCTTTTAATGATGATATCACATTTTTGAACCCCAGCAATCGAAAAATCAACTAATTTCTATTTATCTTGATATAATTTGAACGTAAGTGAAAAAACGTGTGTTAATAGTTTGATCTTAATTTTATTTATTATTTTTTTTTTACTCAACTCTGTTTGCTGATGTTTAACTAGAGTTTTGATTGGCGATGTTAAAACACTAGAAATTGGGTTGTAGTTTTGTTCTCTTTACATCTTTGAACTGCATGTTTTTATGGTATGGTAGTCAGGCAATGTGCATCTAACACGACTGTAGCGTGTTTATGTACTCCTAAAACGGACTAGGTACCCACCAAAATGTTTGACCTTCACCAGTTACCCACAAAATGTTTGACCTTCACCAGTTACCCACAAAATGTCAATATTGAAATTTATGGCAAATGCCCCGTATCTCAAATCTCCAGTATTACATCTCCCGTATCTCAAATCTCCAGTATCTCAAATCTCCCGTATCTCAAATCTCCCGTATCTCAAATCTCCCGTATCTCAAATCTCCCGTATCTCAAATCTCCCGTATCTTAAATCTCCAGTATTACATCTCCCGTATCTCAAATCTCCAGTATCTCAAATCTCCCGTATCTCAAATCTCCCGTATCTCAAATCTCCAGTATTACATCTCCCGTATCTCAAATCTCCCGTATCTGAAATCTCCAGTATCTCAAATCTCCCGTATCTGAAATCTCCCGTATCTCAAATCTCCAGTATCTCAAATCTCCAGTATCTCAAATCTCCCGTATCTCAAATCTCCCGTATCTCAAATCTCCCGTATCTCAAATCTCCCGTATCTCAAATCTCCAGTATCTCAAATCTCCCGTATCTCAAATCTCCAGTATTACATCTCCCGTATCTCAAATCTCCCGTATCTCAAATCTCCCGTATCTCAAATCTCCCGTATCTCAAATCTCCCGTATCTCAAATCTCCAGTATCTCAAATCTCCAGTATCTCAAATCTCCCGTATCTGAAATCTCCCGTATCTCAAATCTCCCGTATCTCAAATCTCCCGTATCTCAAATCTCCCGTATCTCAAATCTCCAGTATTACATCTCCCGTATCTCAAATCTCCAGTATCTCAAATCTCCCGTATCTCAAATCTCCCGTATCTCAAATCTCCAGTATTACATCTCCCGTATCTCAAATCTCCCGTATCTGAAATCTCCAGTATCTCAAATCTCCCGTATCTGAAATCTCCCGTATCTCAAATCTCCAGTATCTCAAATCTCCAGTATCTCAAATCTCCCGTATCTCAAATCTCCCGTATCTCAAATCTCCCGTATCTCAAATCTCCCGTATCTCAAATCTCCAGTATCTCAAATCTCCCGTATCTCAAATCTCCAGTATTACATCTCCCGTATCTCAAATCTCCCGTATCTCAAATCTCCCGTATCTCAAATCTCCCGTATCTCAAATCTCCCGTATCTCAAATCTCCCGTATCTCAAATCTCCAGTATCTCAAATCTCCCGTATCTCAAATCTCCCGTATCTCAAATCTCCCGTATCTCAAATCTCCCGTATCTCAAATGTCCCGTATCTCAAATCTCCCGTATCTCAAATCTCCCGTATCTCAAATCTCCCGTATATCAAATCTCCCGTATCTCAAATCTCCCGTATCTCAAATCTCCCGTATCTCAAATCTCCCGTATCTCAAATCTCCCGTATCTCAAATCTCCAGTATCTCAAATCTCATGTATCTTAAATCTACAGTATCTCAACTTTCCCTTATCTCAAACTCCCGTATCTCAAATTTCCCGTATTTCAGATCGGGTTGCAAAAATAGAAATTTCAATTTAAAATCTCCGAAATACTATCCAAATTTAAGAATAAATAAATCAGATCCAATTTATTTCCATTTGTCAAATTGAATCATTCAATCATTCACTCTGATACAAAATTCTGCCAGATGACTTATCCTGTTGACCTTGAAATGTCTCTATGTCACTGTATGGCCGCATCTCTTAACTAAGGATCACCATGGCACCAAGTCTATGTCACTGAATGGACGCATCTGTTCAATAGCGATCACCATGGCAACAGTCAACAAACAGGAGACATACCTTTAATTAAACCATTCTATTTCGAGATTTTCATATATGGAAATAATCATGGCGTCACATGGGCCTGCAACCCCATGTATTTAAACAGAGCCATGGATGGGCCAAACAATCCCTGTTATATAATAAGAGCAATGGATGGGCCAAACAATCCCTGTTATATAATAAGAGCCATTGATGGGCCAAACAATCCCTGTTATATAATAAGAGCCATTGATGGGCCAAACAATCCCTGTTATATAATAAGAGCCATTGATGGGTCAAACAATCCCTGTTATATAATAAGAGCAATGGATGGGCCAAACAATCCCTGTTATATAATAAGAGCCATGGATGGGCCAAACAATCCCTGTTATATAAGAAGAGCAATGGATGGGCCAAACAATCCCTGTTATATAATAAAAGCCATTGATGGGCCAAACAATCCCTGTTATATAATAAGAGCCATTGATGGGCCAAACAATCCCTGTTATATAATAAGAGCAATGGATGGGCCAAACAATCCCTGTTATATAATAAGAGCCATTGATGGGCCAAACAATCCCTGTTATATAATAAGAGCCATTGATGGGCCAAACAATCCCTGTTATATAATAAGAGCCATTGATGGGCCAAACAATCCCTGTTATATAATAAGAGCAATGGATGGGCCAAACAATTCCTGTTATATAATAAGAGCCATGGATGGGCCAAACAATCCTGTATATTTGATTTTTTTTACTTTATTAAAACACATTTTTATATGTTTACTCTGTCTGTTCCGCACGTTTTCAAAGATTGTTTAAATGATTGTTTACATGATTGTTTACATGGTTGTCTTTAGTTATTCTTCATATTAAATTTTGGCATGATATTTTATTTTTAATGAAGGCATGACGTAGCAATTATAAACCTTTTAATTTTATTACCTCGTTGCTGTGCTCATTGTGTGTGAGTGTGTAGATTTTTTTAATATGTGTGCTTTGTATTGACACGCACACACTTTTGTGAGATATCTCCTCGTATGAGATTCATGTAATATGGTGTATGGGTATTTTATATCGATATGTATTCATGACTAGAGTACAAGATATGAGGAATAGAAATTGTAGTCTGTTGGACATTCGTGGTGGGAAACACATAAGGTGGGACTGATTGATTAGCTATGTGGGGCCTATAAGGTGGGACTGATTGATTAGCTATGTGGGGCCTATTAGGTGGGACTGATTGATTAGCTATGTGGGGCCTATAAGGTGGGACTGATTAATTAGCTATGTGGGGCCTATAAGGTGGGACTGATTGATTAGCTATGTGGGGCCTATAAGGTGGGACTGATTGATTAGCTATGTGGGGCCTATAAGGTGGAACTGGTTAGAAATGGGAGGCCTATCAAGTGGGACAGATTAGTTATGTCTGACCTGTAAGGTTGGGATATATTAGTTATGTGGGGTCTATGAGGTGGGAAAGGCTTGATGGACGTGGCTTTAAAGGTGGAACAGGTAAGATGGGCGTGGCCTATTAGGTGTGATAGTTAGATGGGCGTGGAATATAAGGTGGAACAGATTAAATGGGTGTGGCCTATAAGGTGGGATAGGTTAGATGGGCGTGGCCTATAAGGTGGGGGCAGATTAGATGGGCGTGGCCTAGCCTATAAGGTTGGGCAGGTTAGATGGGCGTGGTCTATAAGTCGGGACGGGTAAGTTGGCGTGGCCTATAAGTTTATAAGGTTGGACATGTTAGTTGGGCGTGGTCTATAAAGTGCGATCTCGATAAATGAAATAACATTTTAAAATAGGGTTGCATTTTATTTGCACTAAGTTTGAACTGCCATTTATTTTATCTTAACTACCAGACACTGCCTCCTGCAATAAAGGCATTGTCATGCTTGGATTAAAATAATTCTTGGTTACATGTTTATCGACTAACCGAAAAGCAGAAAATCTGTCCCATAGTAACAGTAATTTTGTTTATCGCTGGGCTATCTTGACGTGTTAGAGAGTATGTCCTTTAACAGGAAGTGAATAAAGAACAATTTATGAGGGAAATTCGGTCTGAGATTATTATTTCTTAAAAATTCATTTCGTTAAAAATAGACATATCCTCCAAAAAAACTAAAATAAATATAAAATTATTTGAATGTATTGATCAATCAAAAATAAGTATCAACGTATTTGATTGTCATGATGAATAATTTTAGATTAAAGTTAACTTTGCTAGCTCCTCCAACTGGCCAGACTTGTAAAGCAATCTTTGTGAACAGAAATACGTGACGTCATCAACGCGTTTGGTGCCCTGGGAGTCACGTGTCTTCTCTGACCACACTCCACCTCAGAGATTATAGATTAAAATAAATGCAAAATGACTTTCTATTGCTTAAATCTTAAAACTATACATTTATAAAACCCTTTGGAATAAATTTATGAATTTGAAATACAAGACGATTAAATCATAATAGTTTAAAATCGGCGCTACTTTTTTAGAAGTGTTCCTAAATATAGAAATTTTCCTTTACAAATCTATGATATATAGCTTTGTTCAAATATAAATGAAGAAAAGTTCTAAAAGTTGATAATTAAGAAATTAAGACGATTGAACTGTTCTAATTGTAATGTATGTGACTCCAGTAACCTGACGCTAAGTTCCACTTGGCAGGAGTCCATGACGTCTTCGGTGAGAGTGTCCCCATCACGGGCCCCATCCTCCTGGCAGTGGGTGGGCTCATGCTGCTCCTGGCTGTCAGACAGTTTTACATGGCGCACACGAGGAAGAAGGCGCAACTGAAGGCGGCGGCGGTAAGTCATGAGGAGTAGGGCAGTAGTGGTAAGTTATGAGGCGTAGGACAGTGGTGGTAAGTTATGAGGCGTAGGGCAGTGGTGGTAAGTTATGAGGCGTAGGGCAGTGGTGGTAAGTTATGAGGCGTAGGGCAGTGGTGGTAAGTTATGAGGCGTAGGGCAGTGGTGGTAAGTTATGAGGCGTAGGGCAGTGGTGGTAAGTTATGAGGCGTAGGGCAGTGGTGGTAAGTTATGAGGCGTAGGGCAGTGGTGGTAAGTTATGAGGCGTAGGGCGGTGGTGGTAAGTTATGAGGCGTAGGGCGGTGGTGGTAAGTTATGAGGCGTAGGGCAGTGGTGGTAAGTTATGAGGCGTAGGGCAGTGGTGGTAAGTTATGAGGCGTAGGGCAGTGGCGGTAAGTTATGAGGGCACTGACTTGGCAAGCCATGGCATGTGACATTTGAAGAGCCTAGCATTTCACTGACACACTAGAGATCATGATATTATAAGAATAAGAATTCTACAAATGTGACATTCTCAGGGCTGAACAAATGTGACAGTCTCAGAGCTGAACAAATGTGACAGTCTCAGGGCTGAACAAATGTGACAGTCTCAGAGCTGAACAAATGTGACATTCTCAGGGCTGAACAAATGTGACAGTCTCAGAGCTGAACAAATGTGACATTCTCAGGGCTGAACAAATGTGACATTCTCAGGGCTGAACAAATGTGACATTCTCAGGGCTGAACAAATTTGACATTCCCAGAGCTGAACAAATGTGACATTCACGTGGCCTACAAAATGTGACATTCTCTTGGCCAACCAAAAGTGACATTCTCAGTGCTGACAAAAGGTGATTTTACTGTTAGTAGATTTTTTAATTCTGGTTCTGGTAGAGTTCGTTGCTGCATCCATATACTGGCATCTGTAATTAAATTGAAAGGATTGTATTTATTGCCTCCCTAAGGGCACGTGTTCAATGTTACATTAAGAAATGGCGTCAGCGGGGCGAGTCTAGACTCTTATGCCCCCCCCCAAATTACCCCTCCCCGGTCCGACGTATCGGGCGGCGGAGCGGCACGTTGGAGATGCCCACTCGTCAGGACGTGTTCAATAAATCTTTTGATTTTGTAAAAACATTGTTGAAAATTAGATTTGCAGCGGCTGTTCATATGAAATAAATCTTTTTTAAAAAGTTTATTTTCCCACTGACATCAGCGACACATACACAATGTTACCCAGTAGTGCAGGCTGCAAGAGACAGCATGTATGTCTGGGTGTAACGGGAAGCCTGTATAACTAGGTGTAGTAGAGAACCCTTATGTTTCGGTGTAACTGAGTTCATATGTCAGGGTGTGCCAAAGAGCATGTCGGTCTGGGTGCAAAAGAATTCGTGCGATAGGGAGCGATTGTCCTGTCCAGCATATGTGTGATGGCCTACCGTAAAAAAAAAAAGGGGGAATTCAGATTGCAGCCTGTATGAATGAATGATTGGCTCCCGCCATGTGATTGGACGCTAAGCTTGTGTTTGCGTGCACCTCTCGTGGCGTCACAATGACAGCCCTTGTGATGTCATGTCCGGTGATGAATGGTTAAAGCGTCAATGGCAAGCCATGTATCGTGTAGATGAGAGGCTTCTGTGAGAGGCTTCTCTGAGAGGCGTCTATGATTTGTGAGGTGCACAGTTAATACAAGATATACGGGGTATTGTAGGTGAGTAGTGGTTCCTTGGTTGTGGCATGACGTCATCGGATCTGAAGAAATAATAGAACAAGAGGAAACGTAATTTACTTGTATGGGCGTCTGCTGTTGTGGGGGGTCCATCTGGCATGTACAGCATGGCATACTTGTATGGGTATCTGTTGTTGTGTGGGTCCATCTGGTATGTGCAGCATAGCATACTTGTATGGGTGCCTGCTGTTGTGTGGGTCCATCTGGCATGTGCAGCATAGCATACTTGTATGGGCGTCTGCTGTTGTGGGGGGTCCATCTGGCATGTACAGCATAGCATACTTGTATGGGTGTCTGCTGTTGTGGGGGTCCATCTGGCATGTACAGCATGGCATACTTGTATGGGTGTCTGCTGTTGTTTGGGTCCATCTGGCATGTGCAGCATAGCATACTTGTATGGGTGTCTGCTGTTGTGTGGGTCCATCTGGCATGTACAGAATGGCATACTTGTATGGGCGTCTGCTGTTGTGTTGGTCCATCTGGCATGTACAGCATTGCATTGATAAGACTGCTACATGTAGCAATGTATTGATACGACTGCTACATGTAGCATTGCATTGATGAGACTTCTACATATAGCATTGTATTGATAAGACTGTACATGTAGCATTGTATTGATTACAACTGCTACATGTATCATTGTATTGATAAGATTGCTACATGTAGCACTTCATGAACCTTGTCTGAAGTGCATGATATAAGAGATAATCCTGAAATAAAAAATATGAATGAGTACTAACTACAAACTACTAGCCTTCTAACTACAAACTACTAGCCTTCTAACTACAAACTACTAGCCTTCTAACTACAAACTACTAGCCTTCTAACTACAAACTACTAGCCTTCTAACTACAAACTACTAGCCTTCTAACTACAAACTACTAGCCTTCTAACTACAAACTACTAGCCTTCTAACTACAAACTACTAGCCTTCTAACTACAAACTACTAGCCTTCTAACTACAAACTACTAGCCTTCTAACTACAAACTACTAGCCTTCTAACTACAAACTACTAGCCTTCTAACTACAAACTACTAGCCTTCTAACTACAAACTACTAACCTTCTAACTACAAACTACTAGCCTTCTAACTACAAACTACTAGCCTTCTAACTACAAACTACTAGCCTTCTAACTACAAACTACTAGCCTTCTAACTACAAACTACTAACCTTCTAACTACAAACTACTAACCTTCTAACTACAAACTACTAACCTTCTAACTACAAACTACTAGCCTTCTAACTACTCATAAAACATGAAATTATTTCCCTTGATTTCATTATACATTAGGTAACAGATCTTAGGGATTTTAAAAAAAATAATTCTAAACATTCTTAAATATTTGTATGTGTACCATTTGTACCAGTGATTTTTGTACCGTATTTATTTGTACTAATAATCGTACCGACAGCAGACCGTACTTAGTCCCATCCCGAAACTACTTTAGATTACATTTCCATGTGCGCCATGCTGGCATTCACTTCCATTTCTATGTGAGCCATGGTGGCATTCACTTCTATTTCTATGTGAACCATGGTGGCATTCACTTCTATTTGTATGGGAGCCATGCTGACATTCACTTCTATATGTAAGTCATGCAGACATTCACTTCTATTTGTATGTGAGCCATGCTGGTATTTGCTTCTATTTCTATGTGAGCCATGGTGGCATTCGCTTCTACTTCTTCCTAAGATCCCAACAAGTTAAATGGCATTAGCCCTAAGTTTGGCTCTAAGTTTGGCTCTAAGCTCGGCTCTAGCAAAGCCAATTTGGTCATTAAGCATCATTTAAAAACTGCACAATTAGTTATATTACACCTTCCCCCCCCCCTCACCCTATTAATTAAGCAAAGTAGGAATAAATTAAACGTAAAGTCCTAGACAGATTGCAGTGAGTTTAACCACATACTGAGTGTAGCCACATACTGAGGGCAGCCACAAACTGTGTGTAACCAAATACTTAGTGTAGCCACAAACTGTGTGTAACCAAATACTTAGTGTAGCCACATACTGAGTTAAACCACATACTGAGTGTGGCCACATACTGAGGGCAGCCACATACTGTGTGTAACCACATATTGAGTGTATCCACATATTGATTGTAGCCACATGCTGAGTGTAGCCGTACTGAGAGTTGCCACACACTGAGTGTGGCCACATACTGTGTGTGGCCACACACTGAGTGTAGCGACATACTGAATGTAGCCACATACCGAGTGTAGGCGCAAACTGAGTGTAGCCACATACTGAGTGTAGCCACATATTGAGTGTGGCCACATTAATGGCAAAGCTATTCGTATTTTTTGAATAATAACAATGCAAACACACACACACATATTTACAACGAACGCATTCCTAACCTTCCTCTGACACAGCGGTTCCCAAATTGTTGTTCGCACCTTCGATATTTACCGGGCATTGGGACTGGCTGAGAAATCCTAGTTCTGAATGTTTACTTTTTAACTCAGAGGCTCTCAACCTTCCTCATGCCACGACCCTTTAATACAGTTCATCATGTTGTGGTGACCCCCTCAACCATACAGTTATTTTCGTCGCTACTTCATAAAAATATGTGTTTTTCGATGATCTTAGCTAAGAACTGCGTAAGGGTCGTTCAATCCTCAAAGGGGTCGTGACCCAAAGGTTGAAAACCACAGTTTGAACTATTATTATTTTATTTTAACACCAAAAAGCTTGGTGGGGTTCGGCACAGGGGAATGGGGTTATACTTCAAAGGACTGTGAACCACTTGTCTATCTCTTGATCAAGTCAACGGTTGCCAATGTTAACAAATTTTTAGCCACAAATCTGTGAAAACATCAGAGCTTCAGTCTTTTCTTCCACAGGCACACTCCTTCCACACACACACTCATTACACAGACACACTCCTTCCCCCGACACACTCCTTACACAGACACACTCCTTCCACAGACACACTCCTTCATCGACAAACTCCTTCCAATGACACACTCCTTCCACAGACACAATCTTTCCACAGACACACTCCTTCCCCATACACACTCCTTACACAGACACACTCCTTTTCTTTACACACCCCTTTCCCCGACACACTCCTTCCACAGACACACTCCTTACACAGACACACTCCTTCCACAGACACACTCCTTCCACAGACACACTCCTTCCTCAGACACACTCCTACCTCAGACACAATCCTTCCACAGACACACTCCTTCCTCAGACACACTCCTTCCCCAGACACCCTCCTTCCACCGACCCACTCCCTCCACACACACACTCCTTCCAC
>CAXITT010000048.1:1980099-1995876 GCA_964033795.1 Lymnaea stagnalis | reverse complement strand
CACACTCCTTCCACAGACACCCTCCTTCCACAGACACACTCCTTACACAGACACACTCCTTACACAGACACACTCCTTTCCTTTACACACCCCTTCCCCCGACACACTCCTTCCACAGACACACACCTTACACAGACACACTCCTTCCACAGACACACTCCTTCCACAGACACACTCCTTCCTCAGGCACACTCCTACCTCAGACACAGTCCCTCCACAGACACACTCCTTCCTCAGACACACTCTTTCCACAGACACCCTCCTTCCACAGAAACACTCCTTCCACAGACACACTCCTTCCACAGACACACTCATTCCACAGACACACACCTTCCACAGACACACTCCTTCCTCAGACACACTCCTACCTCAGACACAGTCCTTCCACAGACACACTCCTTCCTCAGACACACTCTTTCCACAGACACCTTACTTCCACAGACACAGCCCTTCCACAGACACAGTCCTTCCTCAGACACACTCTTTCCACAGACACCCTCCTTCCACAGACACACTCCTTCCACAGACACACTCCTTCCACAGACACACTCCTTCCACAGACACACTCCTTCCACAGACACACTCCTTCCACAGACACACTCCTACCTCAAACACAGTCCTTC
Source organism: Lymnaea stagnalis (assembly GCA_964033795.1). Classification (NCBI taxonomy): domain Eukaryota; kingdom Metazoa; phylum Mollusca; class Gastropoda; family Lymnaeidae; genus Lymnaea; species Lymnaea stagnalis. Next base: position 1,995,253 of record CAXITT010000048.1, on the reverse strand, counting down.
CACAGACACACTCCTTCCACAGACACACTCCTTCCACAGACACACTCCATCCACAGACACACTCCTTCCACAGACACACTCTTTCCTCAGATACACTCTTTCCACAGACACCCTCCTTCCACAGAAACACTCCTTCCACAGACACACTCCTTCCACAGACACACTCCTTCCACAGACACACTCCTTCCACAGACACACTCCTTCCACAGACACACTCCTTCCACAGACACACTCCTTCCACAGACACACTCCTTCCACAGACACACTCCTTCCACAGACACACTCCTTCCACAGACACACTCCTTCCACAGACACACTCCTTCCACAGACACACTCCTTCCACAGACACACTCCTTCCACAGACACACTCTTTCCTCAGACACACTCCTTCCACAGACACACTCTTTCCTCAGACACACTCTTTCCACAGACACCCTCCTTCCACAGAAACACTCCTTCCACAGACACACTCCTTCCACAGACACACTCCTTCCACAGACACCCTCCTTCCACAGACACACTCCTTCCACAGACACACTCCTTCCACAGACACACTCCTTCCACAGACACACTCCTTCCACAGACACACTCCTTCCACAGACACACTCCTTCCACAGACACACTCCATCCACAGAATATGGGACAGTGTGTGTGCAGAAAGTGTACGTAAATTAAATGTAAAAAAATGTCAGTTGAACAAATGAAACTTTTTGTCACATTTTTTCCCATTAATCAACTTGCTCTTTTCTCTGACTCTCTCCTTCTCTCTCTCTCTCTCTCTCTCTCTCTCTCTCTCTCTCTCTCTCTCTCTCATTTCTCCCTATATCTTTTTTTCTCCCAAACTATCCTTCTTTTACCCCATCCTAAAGCGTCTTAATTAGCAGGTATCTGACCCCAATTACAGCGGTTCTCATGTTTGCAACTACTGAACCCCATTACAGCGGTCCACATGTATGCATATATTTCTCATAGTTTTCATTTTTTTAAGGAACTCTCCAATTAAAAAGAATTAGTTTTGATTAAAGTTTACCCAGGGAAATCTTCTGTTTGAAATCCTAGTTCATACGGTCTGAACACACTGTCTACACACACCGTCTGAACACACTGTCTACACACAATCTGGACATATTCTCTGGTCACACTGTCTGGACACACTGTCTGGACACTCTATCTGGACACACATTCCGGACACACTGTCTGGACACACTTTCTGGACACACTGTCTGGACACACTTTCTGGACACACTGTCTGGACACACCTGAATTTTCACCAAATCACCATTGACATATTCCTATGGTTTCCATCGACTGGAAACATGATGCCAAAAAGGACAGACTAGAAACTTTAATGGCTAAGTTGGGCCACTTCACAGGCTCCAGAAAATGAGCATTGAAAGCGGTCGGTGGAAGTTCCCGAGATGGCGAGGTTACAAGGACTGTGGAAGATGAGCTGACCACTTAAAACCAATCAATAAGCCACTTGGAGTGGAGAGTAGGGTTCACACAGTTCAAATCCTCCGCTCTTGAGTTCTGAACGACTGAAGCAGTGATTTCGTTAGAAGACATTAGAAACATTTTTTTTCTAAAGCAGCCGTCTTCGATTTCACTTTGGCTTTTAACTCGTGCCATATATTGGCCGTGGCATGCCGTATGTTGGCCGTGGCATGCCGTATGTTTGCCGTGACGAGCCGTATGTCGGCCGTGCGGTGCCGTATGTTGGCCGTAGCATGCCGCATGTTGCCCGTGTCGTGACGTATGTTGGCCGTGACGTGCCGTATGTTGGCCGTGGCATGCCGTATGTTGGCCATGGCATGCCGTATCTTGGCCGTGCCATATGTTGGCTGTGGTGTGCCGTATGTTGGCCGTGGCATGCCATATGTTGGCCGTGGCATGCCGTATGTTGGCCGTGACGTGCCGTATGTTGGCCGTGGCATGCCGTATGTTGGCCGTGGCATGCCGTATCTTGGCCGTGCCGTGACATATGTTGGCTGTGGTGTGCCGTATGTTGGCCGTGGCATGCCATATGTTGGCCGTGACGTGCCGTATGTTGGCCGTGCCGTGACATATGTTGGCCGTATCTGTGAAGGAAAATTGTTGTGACAAATGTTGGCCTCGTCTGTTAAGGGCGATGACTACGTAGTGACATAATGTTGGCCGTCTCTGGGAATCAGATGGCTATAGCATGGCATTGAAGCTAAATCTTAAGTTCGGATTGAATTTTTAGGACAAAGCAATTCTTCATTAAAACAAAATTTAACTGTTGCCATAGTCCGGCTATAGCGATATTTTAAGTGGTACCATATACCTGCAGTTGCGATAGTTATCGGTTGCCATAGTCCGGGCAAAACGATATTGTGACGTGAAAAGATTACCTTTCATTATTCTGGAGGATGGACAAGTTGTTTTGAAGAATTATTCCACAAGAAAAAAACTATGTTCAAATGATTCAATTCATGCTTTGCCCTGTAGGGTCAACAGAATGCCCGTGCTTTGGTCACTGATGTGGCAGAAGTAGACCAAATGTGTAGAACTTTAAAGGATTTTATCCTATGACATTGTTATCAATTAAAAGATGACATTGATGAGTAGGAAATCAATTTTTAATTCGAAACACCATTTATGCAAAGACACATCATAAAATAGTTTCATTAACAAAATAGCAAAGGAGTATTTTGATGTTATATTTGTTACGGGCAAAACTAAAAATTACAACAATTCCGAAATTGGCCGGCAATTTCACAAGTCGGCCAAGAGATGTGGCCAATGTCCGATGTACATGAAATGACCAGTGGATATGACACCGTGAGTACAGAAGAAATATCATCATGACCCTGGTCCTTCACATCATGCCTTTTCGCAAACTGACCAGCCGACTCGCAAAGTTCATGAAAACATCGGACTTAGGCCGGTCAATTTACCGCGACATTTGACATTTCCCGAAATGTCTGATTGATTATAACATATACGCATATCCATATAAGATATATACGCATATCCATAAAAGACATATACGTATATCCATATAAGACATATACTTATATCCATATAGACATATACGCATATACATATAAGACATATACGCATATCTATATAAGACATATACGTATATCCATAGAAGACATATACGTATATCCATATAAGACATATACGTATATCCACATTTGACATATACGTATATCCGCATAAGACATATACGTATATCCATATAGACATATACGCATATACATATAAGACATATACGCATATCTATATAAGACATATACGTATATCCATAGAAGACATATACGTATATCCATATAAGACATATACGTATATCCACATTTGACATATACGTATATCCACATTTGACATATACGTATATCTATATAAGACATATACGTATATCCATAGAAGACATATACGTATATCCACATTTGACATATACGTATATCCATATAAGACATATACGTATATCCACATTAGACATATACGTATATCCATATAAGAAATATACGTATATCCATATAAGACATATACGTATATCCATATAAGACATATGCGTATATCCATATAAAACATATTCGTATATCCATTATAAGACATATACGTATATCCATATTAGTCATATACGTACATCAGTATAAGACATATCCCTATATCCAGATCAGGTTGAAACTGTGTCATCAAGTTGAAACTCTACTTCATCCATTCAAGAATTTTAAAACCATGTCCTGCAAATTAAAAAATTATGGACTTACCGATTGCTGGCTGATACATCATTAAACAAAGACCCACAAATGTGACCAGGGGCGTAACACCCCCACCCACGTGTAGACGCCCCCCCCTGTGTAGACGCTCCCATCTGTGACTTTACAATCTATAAAAGAAACCGATGTTATTGTAATGTCAAACGAAATATCCTTCAAACCTTAAGTCCAAATTTTCCAACATCAACGTGATCCGCTTCAGTAGTGGTTCTCAACTTTCCTAATGCCGCAACCCTTGAGTGAAGTTTCTCATGGCGTGGTGACCCCCAACTATAAAATTATTTTCGTTCATAAATATGTGTTTTCCGACGGTGTTATGCGACCCCTGTGTAAGGGTCGCTCAATATCTAAAGGAGTTGCGACCCAGAGGCTGAGAACCGCTGCGTGACAGACTGTTTGTTCAACTTGTGTTGTTTGATACTTCACGAAATTAAATTCTGGTGATGGTGTAACAAGGCGCGGATGCCAGAGTTGGTTGAATTTAAGTAAACTTTGGGAGTGAAGAGAGGGGATGGGGGGGGAGGAGGAGGCGTCCGATCAACAAACTGGGCTGGGTTGGAGTGCGAAGCAACTCCCAAACGTTGGATTGTCATGCGCGGGCGATACACTAGTGCTAAAATAGACTGCGTGGCCGCTGGACAGACAGACTTAATTAAATTGATTCAACGGCCACTGTCCGAACTAAAGATTAGCAGTGTTTTCCAGACAGTTTCATCTCGACTTGGGCGGGATAGATGGAGACGTATTAGGTGGAAGGGGAGAAGATAGATGGTGTTGGAAGGTGTATTGAGAACAAAATCAAATATGTTTTTAAAAGGAGAACATTTTTTTTTGCTACTTAATATTGATTTCTAAACCCTACTTTAGTGTGTTAATTGATTGTGATTTCTAAACCCTATTTTAGTGTGTTAATTGATAGTGGATTCCAATATCCAGCAAGTGCTTCTAAATCTTAAATACAATAGACTTTTGCCCACAGTGGCTTAGTTTAGTTTCAGTGTCTCCTCGGTGGTCCTAGACTTTTGCCCACAGTGGCTTAGTTTAGTTTCAGTGTCTCCTCGGTGGTCCTAGACTTTTGCCCACAGTGGCTTAGTTTAGTTTCAGTGTCTCCTCGATGGTCCTAGACTTTTGCCCACAGTGGCTTAGTTTAGTTTCAGTGTCTCCTCGGTGGTCCTAGACTTTTGCCCACAGTAGCTTAATTTAGTTTCAGTGTCTCCTCGGTGGTCCTAGACTTTTGCCCACAGTGGTTTTGTTTAGTTTCAGTGTCTCCTCGGTGGTCCTAGACTTTTGACCACGGTGGCTTAGTTTAGTTTCAGTGTCTCCTCGGTGGTCCTAGACTTTTGCCCACAGTGGTTTTGTTTAGTTTCAGTGTCTCCTCGGTGGTCCTAGACTTTTGACCACAGTGGCTTAGTTTAGTTTCAGTGTCTCCTCGGTGGTCCTAGACTTTTGACCACAGTGGCTTAGTTTAGTTTCAGTGTCTCCTCGGTGGTCCTAGACGTTTGCCCACAGTGGTTTTGTTTAGTTTCAGTGTCTCCTCGGTGGTCCTAGACGTTTGCCCACAGTGGTTTAGTTTAGTTTCAGTGTCTCCTCGGTGGTCCTAGACGTTTGCCCACAGTGGTTTAGTTTAGTTTCAGTGTCTCCTCGGTGGTCCTAGATTTTTGCCATCCAACTTCCACGACAAAGCTCTGCAGTTGGCCGATAAAGGTGCCCCCTCACTATGACAACGACAGCCCGTGGCAGACCACCACAACTCCTCCCATCCGCCACTGCCCTCCCCCTATCTTTGTCCCGGTCAGTGTTACCCGGACAGAATGCGGATAAAAACCGAGACAATATCTAAGTTATGAAGGCCGGTAAAAATCGTCGACTTTATCTTTACATGGGATAGAGTGTTCCGGGGGACAAGTAAGTAAATGAAGCTGGAATAAGCCGGGGAGAAACATGGCGAGGTCGGGGCGCTGAAAAGATGTAGGGTGGGTCAGGGTGAAACCAGAAACTCAATACAGAAACGCCTTCAGTCACCAGACGTACGTCTGAGATGTCCGATGTTTTGTCTGCGTTGGTTGCGCTACGTAATTTAGTGGTTTAACTTTTCATTGGTTTGTTTGCTTCTGGAACAATCTCAACAGCGACCAGTACATACAAAGATCAACGCCAGTAACACGATCAATCATGAGCAAAGAATTTTTGCACTGCCAATATGTTGTACCCAAAAACAAAAGAAATGTCTCAAACAAATGTTAATGTTTGTAAAATATACCAAATGGAAAGTGAAAAAAGAATAAACAAAGAATTGACCCTGTGACCTAAAAACGGAACTTTTGTGTAAAGTTAATCATCTTCTCCATGGCAGCGATGGTAGACCGAAGCAGCCCAAAGTAGCCCGAGGTAACTCGGTCGTGTTTGTTGTTTTTTCCCCGATATGTCATGAAACATACGTGACTTCGGAGTTTAGACCAAACAAAGTTAGAGAGTTCTTCCAGGATGAAACCACACGACCACACGCCTGTCTCAACATTGTTGTAGCACCAGACCACATTCTGTGACCGCAAATATTCATGAGATGTCAGACCAGATTCTGTGACCGCAAATACTTCTGAGATGTCAGACCACATTCTGTGACCGCAAATACTTCTGAGATGTCACACCACATTCTGTGACCGCAAATACTTCTGAGATGTCAGACCACATTCTGTGACCGCAAATACTTCTGAGATGTCAGACCACATTCGGTAACCTAGCAAACTTCTGAGATGTCTTATCACAGTACTTCTGAGATTTCATATCAGAGTACTTCTGAGATGACATACCACAGTACTTCTGAGATGACATATTGCCTTAGGTGATCATACATACGTCTGAAATATCATTGCTTCTTCATCTCTGTACACCATATTTGTTGTTATGCACGCCAACTCACCAGTAGCTAAATACTCTCTTACACTAGACTGTAGGCACAATACCCTGCAAGTTATTGATATCAACTCTAGGCTAAGTACCCTAGAGTTAAGATATCAACTCTAGCACAGTACCCTACTAGTTATGATATCAACACTTGACACAGTACCCTACTAGTTATGATATAAATACTAGACACAGTACCCTATTGGTTATGATATCAACACTAGACACAATACCCTACTAGTTATGATATCAACACTAGACACAATACCCTAAAAGTTAAGATATCAACTCTAGCACAATACCCTACTATTTATGATATCAACACTAGACACAATATCCTACTAGTTATAATATCAACACTAGACACAATACCCTACTAGTTATGATATCAACACTAGACACAATACCCTACTAGTTATGATATCAACACTAGACACAATATCCTACTAGTTATAATATCAACACTAGACACAATACCCTACTAGTTATGATATCAACACTAGACACAATACCCTACTAGTTATGATATCAACACTAGACACAGTACCCTACTAGTTATGATATCAACACTAGACACAGTACCCTACTAGTTATGATATAAATACTAGACACAGTACCCTACTAGTTATGATATCAACACTAGACACAGTACCCTACTAGTTATGATATCAACACTAGACACAGTACCCTACTAGTTATGATATCAACACTAGACACAGTACCCTACTAGTTATGATATAAATACTAGACACAGTACCCTACTAGTTATGATATCAACACTAGACACATTACCCTACTAGTTATGATATAAATACTAGACACAGTACCCTACTACTTATGATATCAACACTAGACACAGTACCCTAGTAGTTATGATATCAATACTAGACACAGTATCGTACTAGTTATGATATCAATACTAGACACAGTATCCTACTAGTTATGATATCATTGTTGTTCGTCAGTCGAAGTCGACAAGGACCATCGAATCATCCGGTTAGGGGCGGGCGGGGGGGGGGGTTGGGATTACGGTGAGCTCTTAGGTGGCTTGTTAGACCGATCCTGGCACGGAATAATCTATGACACCGTGGGCATGGAATAGTTGCTTCAGACGGTGACCTAATGTTGCTCTTTCGGACAAGCCTGCGTGTCTCAGCTGTGGTTATTCTATTAGCTTCATGGGATTTAGCCCCCTTCTTGACAGCAGCTCTCCATCTGGCTCTGTCATGGGCTGTCTGCACCCATTGAGTAGTGTTTATGCTGAAGGCCTTTAGTGTTACTTTTAGTTATGATATCAACACTAGACACAATACCCTTCTAGTTATGATATCAACACTAGACACAATACCCTACTAGTTATGATATCAACACTAGACACAGTATTCTATAGTTGAGACATCTTTTCACTGTCAACAAATAATCTTCACATTTATACCTATATTTTCCAATCAATATTTTCAGGTAAATATCAATAACTCAGTTGTCATGTCAAATTTTATTTTTTAACCTATCACCACAATCCAGTGACTCTCAAGGTGTGCACCATTGGGAGCTGCAGCTTTATCTCAGGGGCGTTGCAAAACATAACAACGTATTAATTGTATTTCTGTTTTCAAGGATACGACGGCTAGTGTGTCACAAATAATTGGGGTACAGGACAGAGCTCCATTGTTGTTAAGGTAACTTATAGGATGGAAGGAAACTGTTGTTAATGGGGTTAAGTTAAGGTTAATAGACTCTCACATCTTGATATAGTGGGGATTGCTTCTTCGGATAATATTGTATTCGGGCCTTCCTGACTTCGCATGATAATTTTTGGGTTAACTACGGTAAATTCTAATTGACGGGAAATTAGGGGCAGGGGCGTGGTAATTGAGAGCATTCCTGGGCCACCTATGGAGTTAGAGAATCGCATGTAAGACAGAACTTTTCAAGATAAGGAGTTGGTTGAGGAAGAGAGAAAAGAGCTACGAGAGAGTTGAGCTGTTTCTAAGGAATAGTCGCAAGAGATCAGTAGCCGAGTTGACTAGTGGAACATGGGAATAGTTGAGACGAAGCAGTTCAAAAAGTCATAGCTCTAGAGATAGACAGTTGACAGCTGACAGTTGGGGGCACCAACAGAAGAACTTATATTTAGAAATAAATCCAATCTCTTATCATCTGGACACCTGGAGTTGGTTGCTCAGTTTTCGTTCAAGTCTACGTTGTGCTTTTGTCTGTCCCAACGCCTAGACACCCACCATATAAATCACAGAGAGGGGCAGTCCTGTACTGACCACTACTTAGTCAACACAGTTCGTAATAAGTCAGGACCGGAGACCTCCTCCTCTGTAACAACCGTTCTGTGACATAGTGGATCTGGTGCAAACTTGTTTTCTAACTTAGTGATAACTATTTGCAGCACCTTGTACAAATTAGTTTATAGGTGGCGCGTTGTGGTATTTTAAGTGCGAGATTTATTCATATTTACCTAACTCTTTTATTTAGAAAAAATAATTTAATATAAAAGGAAATGCCGGAAACAAAATTTGGTCAAACCTGAAAAAAGGGACGCAACAAAATACCGTTTTTGTGTGTGTGTGTGTCCTGTTCGCTCATTTCTTTTTATCTAACCCGATTGCAGTCCCTCCCCTTTATTATAATTTGACATAAGGAGTCTTGGGAAACCTGTAGTCAGCAGGGGTGCCGATGATCGAACAATCAGAAAGGGCGTCGATATCTGAACAATCAGCAAGGGTGACGATAATCTAACAATCAGCAAGGGCGCTGATAATCGCACAAGTTTGGGAAGCACTTCCAAAAGGTCTTCAGTTCAATGTCTTGCATGGATCTACTCTACTGCAACTGTTTCCTGTACCAATGTACGTGTCCGTCCCCAAGGTCTGAGTTCATCTACTCTACTGCAACTGTTTCCTGTACCAATGTACGTGTCCGACCCTAAGGTCTGAGTGCATCTACTCTACTGCAACTGTTTCCTGTACCAATGTACGTGTCCGTCCCCAAGGTCTGAGTGCATCTACTCTACTGCAACTGTTTCCTGTACCAATGTACGTGTCCGACCCCAAGGTCTGAGTGCATCTACTCTACTGTAACTGTTTCCTGTACCAATGTACGTGTCCGACCCCAAGGACTGACTGCATCTTCTCTACTGCAACTGTTTCCTGTACCAATGTACGTGCACGGTGCCAAGGTCTGAGTGCATGGTTAAGTTTTATGAATGGGTCTTTACTTTGTATATATGCAATGGTGCAGGAAATGGGGGGGGTGTGCTGAAGTTGGGATCCTACCCCTTAAGAGGGGTGGCAAAAAGCCATAGATAGGATACAGGTGCGTCAATGCAAGGGGAGGGGGTGGATTCCACCAGTCAGAAGGGTGTAGACGCCCCTGACAGGGGGTATGTAAATATTAGAGAGTGTTCTACACCAGAGCCGCCAAGGGAAAAGAGATCAGGAAAATGAAAATTAAAAAAACCTTGTTTGAACAAAGGGAAGTTATCATTTTATTGCAACTGTTAATGGTCATCAGCAGAGAGCGGCAACAAGACATTTGATTTTGAATTGTGTGAAGAAAGTAATCATGACTTGATCACGCTGTCATAGGCATGACTTAATTATGCTGTCATAGATATGACTTAATTATGCTGTTATACATATCAAAAAATCACCTACAAAACTGACGTCTTTAGTCACCCACAAATCTGACCTTTATAGTCAACCATTAAAACGGACGACTTTAGTCAGCCACAGAACTGACGTCATTATTCAATCACAGAACTGACGTCTTTATTCAATCAAAGAACGGATGTCTTTATTCAATCATAGAACTGACGTCTTTAGTCAATCACAGAACTCACGTTTTTAGTCAATCACAGAACTGACGTCTTTATTCAATCAAAGAACTGATGTCTTTATTCAATCATAGAACTGACGTCTTTAGTCAATCACAGAACTCACGTTTTTAGTCAATCACAGAACTGACGTTTTTAGTCAATCGCAGAACTGACGTTTTTAGTCACCCACAAAACTGATGTCTTTATTCAATCATAGAACTGACGTCTTTAGTCAATCGCAGAACTGATGTCTTTATTCAATCATAGAACTGACGTCTTTAGTCAATCACAAAACTGACGTCTTAAGTCAATCACAGAACTGACGTCTTTAGTCACCCACAAAACTGAAGTCTTTTGTCAATCATAGGACTGACGTCTTTAGCCAACAACAGAACTGACGTCTTTAGTCAACCACATAACTGGCGTCTTTATTCAATCATAGGAATGACGTCTTTATTCAATCATAGGACTGACGTCTTTATTCAATCATATGACTGACGTCTTTATTCAATCATAGGAATGACGTCTTTATTCAATCATAGGAATTACGTCTTTATTCAATCATAAGACTGACGTCTTTATTCAATCATAAGACTGACGTCTTTATTCAATCATAGGACTGACGTCTTTATTCAATCATATGACTGACGTCTTTATTCAATCATAGGAATGACGTCTTTATTCAATCATAGGACTGACGTCTTTATTCAATCATAGGACTGACGTCTTTATTCAATCATAGGACTGACGTCTTTAGTCAATCATAGGACTGACGTCTTTAGTCAATCATAAGACTGACGTCTTTAGTCAATCATAGGACTGACGTCTTAACTTTTTAGACACCCATAAAACAGCCGTCTTCAGTCACCTATAATGACGTCTCAAGTCACCCGTAATGACGTCTTAAGTCACGTCTCTCCATTTCCTCGTTCCGTGCCGCTGAGCAATGTTATTTGCAGACTTATTTCCTTCAGAAGACTGGGATCATGTTTTCATTGATTGGTTGCATTCGGTGCCTGGAGGTCAATGAGCTAATTATAGAGCAGGACACACCAGTCACGACACAATTCGTCGGGGACAAATATATATGTAGGAATAATATAATAATAAATGAGACGAATATATGTATAAGAATGAGCTAAGGTATCCATAGAACTCTAAAATACGAATGGATTTAAAAACGTTCGGATTCTTTAAAAAAATAATAGCTATTTTTTATTATTTTACAGAAATGTCCAGTCTATAGAAATGTTCAGTCTATAGAAATTTCCAGTCTATAGAAATGTTCAGTCTATAGAAATGTCCAGTCTATAGAAATGTCCAGTCTATAGAAATGTCCAGTCTATAGGAATGTCCAGTCTATAGAAATTTCAAATCTATAGAAATGTCCAATCCGTAGAAACGTCCAGTCTATTGATATGACCAGTATGTAGAAATGTCCAATATCTAGAAATGCCCAGTCTATTGAAATGTATAGTCTGTAGAAAACTCCAATCTCTAGAAATGTCCAGTCTATAGAAATGTCCAATCTGTAGAAATGTCCCGTCTATAGAAATGTCCGGTCTTTCGGAATATCCAGTCTACGGACCTGTCCATTCTATTTCCGTTCTGTCCATTAAATCGAGAGAATTATCTCCCATCGCAGTTGATATAAGAATCGAATCCGTTACAACCACAAACTAAATTTAGACATTTTATGGACTGCACCGTTATCCTACAGCTGACCCTATCAGCTCACAGCCACTTCTTTCCTGGGTTGTAACCAGGCGCTTTCCGTTTTCTGAGTATCGATCTTCCGAGTTCCCGCATGATGGATTGCCTGCATATAAAAACACATCCGATTACAGGGTTGTTGATAAGGTGTGAGCTTAAGGGTCATAACTGGCAGATATCAGTCCAAAAATCTCAGTGGCTATGTGTTCTAAGTCCAAACATCTCAGTGGCTTTGTGTTCATGGTCCAAACATCTCAGTTTATGTATGGTCATTGTCCAAACATCTCAGTGGATGCATGGTCATGGTCCAAACATCTCAGTTTCTGTATGGTCATTGTCCAAACATCTCAGTGGCTGTATGGTCATTGTCCAAACATCTCAGTGGCTGTATGGTCAATGTCCAAACATCTCAGAGGCTGTATGGTCATTTTCCAAACATCTCAGTGGCTGTATGGTCATTGTCCAAACATCTCAGTGGCTGTATGGTCATTGTCCAAACATCTCAGTGGCTGTATGGTCATTGTCCAAACATCTCAGTGGCTGTATGGTCAATGTCCAAACATCTCAGTGGCTGTATGGTCATTGTCCAAACATCTCAGTGGCTGTATGGTCATTGTACAATCATTTCAGTGGCTGTATGGTCATTGTCCAAACATCTCAGTCGCTGTATTGTCATTGTCCAAACATCTCAGTGGCTGTATGGTCATTGTCCAAACATCTCAGTGGCTGTATTGTCATTGTCCAAACATATCAGTAGCTGTATGGTCATTGTCCAAACATCTCAGTGACTTTGTGTTCATGGTCCAAACATCTGTGACTTTGTGGTCAAAATCTCAGTGGCTTTATGTTAAGTGATGACTTTACCCTTGTAATTTAGTGATGAGTTTACCCTAGTAGGTTAGTATTCATCTACCCTAATAGTCTTGGGATGAGTTTACCCTAGTAGTCTAGTTGTGAGTGTACTTTAGTAGTTTAAACTTCGGCAGTGCATACATTTATCGAGTTTATTCAATGGTGTTATCGTTGTTATGTCATTCCTTGAGGCACACCTGTCATGTCTGCCAGCCAAATGGTGCGCACGCCAAGTTATTTGCTCACCTTTAGTACTCCACAAAAATGTTTCTGTAAATTAATAACAGCAAGGGAGATTATGCAGTTTGCTAAGCGGATCATGATTATTGAACGTAGCTGGGGGGGGGGGGGGGTGTTAAAATTCACATGCAAACTTCATTATTGAACCCCAATCCAACCTCTAACCCGAACCACTCTTCTAATCAAACCTCATTTCGATCGCAACCCACCCTTCTAATACAACGAACTCATCGATCCCAATCCCCTTCTATCCCAACGAACCTTCTATCCCAACCTCCCTTTATTCCAAACAACGCTTCTATCACAACCCCCTCTCCTATCCAAACCCCCTTCTATCACAACCCACAATTTTTCCCAACCCACCCTTCTTTCCCAACCAACCCTTCTATCCCAAACCACTCTTCTATCCCAACCCCATTTCTATCCCAACCCCATTTCTATCCCAACCCCATTTCTATCCCAACCAACCCTTTTAACCCAACCCACCCTTCTATCCCAATCCACCCTTCTTTCTCAAACCACCCTTATATCCCAACCAACCCTTCTAACCCAACCCATCCCTCTAACCCAGCCCACACTTCTATCCTAACCCATCCTTCTATCGCAACCCTATCTTCTAACCCAACCAACTCTTCTAACCCTATCCATCCCTCTAAACCCACCCACCCTTATAACCCAACCCATCCCTCTATCCCAAACCACCCTTCTATTTTAACCAAACCTTATATCCCAAACCACCCATCTGTCCCAACCCCCCCTTCTAACCCATCCCATCCCTCTAACCCAACCCACGCTTCTAACCCAACCCACCCTTCTATCTTTACCCACCCTTCTATCCCAACAATGACTTCTATCCTAACCCACCCTTCTATCTCAACCCACCATTCTATCCCAACCCACCCTTCTATCCCAACCCCATTTCAGTCCCAACCATCCCTTTAAACCAAAACCATCCTTCTATCCCAACCCCATTTCTATCCCAACCAACCCTTTTAACCCAACCCACCCTTCTATCCCAACCCACCGTTTTTTCCCAACCCACCCATTTATCCCAACCCAAACTACTAACCAAACCCATTCCTCTATCCAAACTCACCCTTCTATCATAACCCACCCTTCTATTCCAAACCACCCTTCTGTCCAACCCACCCTTCTAACCCAACCAATCCCTCTAACCCAACCCACCCTTCTAACCCAACCCACAATTCTTCCCTAACCCACCCTTCTATTCCAACCAATCCTTCTAGCCCAACCCACCCTTCTATCCTAACCAACCCTTCTCACCCAACCCACCTTTCTCTCCAACCCCATTTCTATACCAACCCACCCTTTTAACATAACCCACGCTTCTATCCAAACCCACCCTTCTTTCCCTACCCACCCTTCTATCTCAACCCATCCCTCTAACTCAAACCATCCCTCTAACCCAACCCAACCTTCTAACCAACTCACTCTTCTATCCCAAACCTACCTTCTATCCCAACCCACCCTTCTAACCTAACCTATCCCTCTAACCAAACCCACCCTTCTATTCCACCAACCCTTCCATCCAAACCACCCTTCTATCCCAACCAACACTTCTAACCCAACCCATCCCTCTAACCAAACCCACCCTTCTATCTCAACCCACCCTTCTATCCCAACCCACCCTTCTATACCAACACACCCTTCTAACCGGTCCCATCCTTCTAACCCAACCCATCCTTCTATCCTAACCCACCCTTCTATCCCAACCCACCCATCAACCCCAACCCACCTTTCTATCCCAACCCACCCTTCTATTTCCACCCACCCTTCTATCCCAACCCACCCTTTTATCCCAACCCACCCTTCTATCCCACCCCAACCTTCTAACCCAACCCACCCTTCT
>CAXITT010000048.1:1903680-1977546 GCA_964033795.1 Lymnaea stagnalis | reverse complement strand
GGCGTAAGTATGTGAGGGGCGTAGGTATGTGAGGGGCCTAGGGATGTGAGGGGCTTAATTATGTGAGGGGCCTAAGTATGTGAGGGGCCTAAGTATGTGAGGGGCCTAAGTAAGTGAGGGGCCTAAGTATGTGAGGTGCCTAAGTATGTGAGGGGCCTAAGTATGTGAGGGCCCTAAGTATGTGAGGGGCCTAAGTATGTGAGGGGCCTAAGTATATGAGGGGCCTAAGTATGTGAGGGGCCTAAGTAAGTGAGGGGCCTAAGTATGTGAGAGGCCTAAGTATGTGAGGAGCCTCCACTTCTTCCAGTGCCTTTCCTACCAGGGAGATAATATGCTCTTGGTTGGCTGAGTTTACCTTCATGATCTTTGTCTTGCTTTTATTTATGTTAAGTCCGAGCTGTACTGCAATGTTGGCCACGTCTTTTGTATTTCTCTTGCGTTAGCTGCTGGTTGTGGGACAGAAGTGCAATGTCGTCTGCAAAGTCTAGGCCATTCAGTTGTTCCCATAGAGGGTTCACTTTATCCCGTTCCTCTTGTTCTGTGTTTTTTTTTCATGATCCAGTCAATGGCAAGGGTGAATAGAAAAAGGGACAAGAGACATCCTTGTCTGACTCCTGTTTTCACCTTAAAGTCATCATTGAGTCTACTTTCGTGTACCCTCCTGCATGTCATTTTGTTCATAAGAACTCTTAAACCTACCTTCCTTGTCTTTAATCGGTTCCCCTGGCCTCTTATATCTACCTGAGAACGTTCTTGTTATGTCATAGAGTTCATGTTCCCCCTTTCCACCTGCTTCTTCTGCTGATGACGCCAGGCCATCTTTGTAAATACTTTAATCCTTTTTGAAGCTGTTCTTTAACATTTAATTTGCTTCTTTAGATTTCTCTCGTGCTTTTATTTCCTCTGCTGCCTCGGTGCCGTTGTTGTTAACTACACACTTCATTTTTTGCCTCTTGTTTCTTTATGGCAGCCATTCTAAATTAAAATGAAAAAAGAAACATTTCATTGCACTTCGTTGGCTCTTCATAAAATTAAAGGCTCTATAAAAATTATTTACTAATTGTCTAACAGTGATGGCTTGAAACTTGATGAAATTTACTCATTTTTTATGAATTACACCAAATGTGACCTACAAATGTTTGGTTAAACTGAAAAATATAATATATATATATATATTTATAATAGTGTGGGTCTTGAAGTCCCGACCCCTGCGTCATGAATTCTTTTAAAGGTTTTCAAATGTCGTTAGCCAAGTGGTAATTGAAAAAGCTAAACATAAACTCGGTGGTTCCCGGAAGGACTCTAATCTTCCTTGACCTCTAAAAATGGGGATTTCCGTACTCCCATGACTATATATTTGGAAGAAACCCCCCCACCCCCCTCCAACCAAACAAAAAACAAGCCACCTCCTTAGTGTAGTCTTGGTCCTTTGAGAGACTCAAGTAAGAAAAACTTTATAGAATCAGAAAAATTAATATGAAGCGCACTAATGCTGCTGAGCAAATAAGTAAAAATTATTTATTTATTTGCAACAAGTATAGGAACGCTACTGTCATACGTTGCTGCTGGACTCGAGCCCCGATGGTGAAAACCTAAAACTGGATTTCTAAAACCGATAACCTGTTTGCCAAAATAAAATTTAAAAAAAAAAAGGTTTTAACATGTCCAAACTCTACTGAACACAAAACGAAGTGTTATAAGTTTTGACAAAAAGTCTTCTTGTTACCTCAATACATCAATGATGGGGTTTTAGAAATAGTCGGTGAAAGAGCAACACTGGACTGGGTGGATTTTGTACAAGTAACTGATGGCTCAATATGCATCATATTCAACCATTTTATTGTGAGTAGGCCTATATCAACTCACGATCATTTTTTTGAGAACCACTGCACTGTAGTGGAGATGGGAGTTTCCAATCAGAAGCTGATTTTATTGTCTATGCTGCCCTTCCAATCAGAAGCTGATTTTATTGTCAAGGCTGTCCTTCCTAATGTACGGAAAGCAAAGCCGTAAATCTAACGTCATATTTTTGTAACGCAAATATCTGCACTTTCCATCTCCTGGTTTTCTAAAACTTCATTCGTTACCTCCCACCCCCAACCCACCTCTGCTGGGCCGATAAGCAAGCAAACTATAGTTAACCTTGGATTGGCAACTCATCTAAGAGAAGGAAACTCTGAATCAAAACCCGGAGATGGAGTCCCGTAGGCGGATACATTCAAGCAATGAAAATTTCCTGCAACGCAACTGGTGTCAAGTTGTATCATCCACATATGGTGTTCCTTTGGGTTACCCGGATGCGTGGAGGAGGGTGATTTGCTGTCTAGGGAACCAGCTTATTGTCCTGAAGCAACAATCCCAGGCCTTGTGATTTCGTCCTGTGAGGTCACATTGTGACGGACGGATGCCAGTGACAGATCAATTTTTTTGTGTCAGGCATTGTAATAAAATTATTTACGAAGAGTTTGTTGAAAAGATTGTGGTGAGCCTTAGGCTTGCACCACTGGTGCATCAACACCCTATTGCTGGTGTATCAGTACCCTACCGCTGGTGTATCAATACCGTAATACCCTACCACTGGTGTATCAATACCCGAATTTCCTATCACTGGTGTATCAATACCCTACCACTGGTGTATCAATACCCTACTAACCAACCACTGTTGTATCAATACCCTACCACTGGTGTAACAATACCCTACTAACCAACCACTGTTGTATCAATACCCTACCACTGGTGTAACAATACCCTACTAACCAACCACTGTTGTATCAATACCCTACCACTGGTGTAACAATACCCTACTAACCAACCACTGTTGTATCAATACCCTACCACTGGTGTAACAATACCCTACTAACCAACCACTGTTGTATCAATACCCTACCACTGGTGTATCAATATACTGTTAATTTTCAGGGATGCCAAAAAAGGTTTGGGGACAGATCATTTTTCCGTGAGTTCTAGTTCAAACTGGAATGGAAAAAGTTTATGTGTTTGTGTTTGGGGTGGGGGGGGGTTATGTTGAGCAGGGGTATTCACTAGGAAGTGTTGTGCACCGAATATTTGTTTTTTTATCATGCGCGGTGTGTCTTGTGTGTTACTTTAGTTAATGAACGCTTTTGGCGACATTATGCTGGTGACGTATGTGATTCCATTGTAGCTGTGACGTAGTGTATACTGACTGTCTCTTCTGTGCCGGCTATTCGGTTGGCAGCTGGGGATAGAACATTGGGGACGAAGGCGGTACTACATTCCTCTACTTACATCACGCTGCGCTAAATATGTGTTTGATCCATTGTATAGCCTGATACATATGTTTCTGGATTAAAGTTTACATTGCTATTGTAAAAGGGACTTGAGTTCAGTTCGATGTGATTTGAAAAAAACAGTCATTAAGGATCGTGACAGGGTTCTCATCAGCCATCTGCGCACCCACAGCCAAGTTCGCAATTATCATATACGGTGATTATATTGGCGATAGTCGATTTTGACGAACGATTTCGACGGACGATTTTTACTGACGATTTCAAATGACGATTTCGACTAACAAACTGTATAAGCTGTTGAACTCTCATCGCTGGGTATCACTATTTGCACAAATCCGTGGATGGGCTCAAATAAAAAGTCCCCCGCAGACTAGTAACAATTTCCAACTCCCATTTTGAACGGAAACAAAGCTTTGCGGTGGTTAGACTTCCCTTTCCCCAGTTGTTGTTTTTTTTTGTTGTTGTTTTTTTTTAAATCAAAGAAAGGAAATAATATTGACCCAAATGTATGTTTTTTGTCCATTTGTTGTGGCCAGGAAGACGTCTTTGGTCAATGAGCTAATGTTCTATTTGCGTCGTGTTCAATCCGGGCCTTCATGTTCGTCCCCAAATGACTGTCATTAATTTCTGCACGCCCAGAGGGCTGCCCTATGAAAGTCAATTCTTGACATGTACGCCTTGTAATGGGCTTTTACTGGTAGTGTCGTGGAGATAATTTTATCCTTAACCCAGAAACACTTTATTCTGATTGGTTCTTATTATTTCTGATGCCTGAGATGACGAGCTTGCAATGTTGTTGTTGTTGTTTTTAGACAGCTGAAAGAAAGAACTGCTGGTATGTTTAATTTTTCATACCTTGCTGGTGTGTAGATTACTGCAGATCTTGCTGATATTCAGATTACTGCAAGTATTGCTGATGTGTAGATTACTGCAGATCTTGCTGATGTGCAGATTATTGCATATCTTGCTGGTGTGTATATTATTGGATACCTTACTGGTGTGTAGATTACTGGATACATTGGTGGTGTGTAGATTATTGGATACCTTACTGGTATATGGATTACTGCAGACCTTGCTGGTGTGTAGAAGTTTTGTAGACATTGCTGGTGCACATGTATAGAAATTTTACAGACATTGCTGGTGTGTTAAGTTACTTCTGTCAAAGGTTGATGATGAAATATAATCGTCTTCACTAGCAATCAATGTGTTCAATTAAAGTGTTCAATCAATGTGTTCAATTCAAAACATGGCTGTTCTTCCTGAATCATTTTGAACATCATTGACAAATCAACTTTTTACCATTAATTTTTCTCGAATCTTCCAACGTAAAATCCAAGACATAAATCGATTGATTTACGATAAACTGTGGACACTTCATAAATAACTCATTTAGACCAGGCCCACACAACATATGGCCCGCCAGCATCCTTTTTGCGGTCCGCGAAGTAACGAAATATCCTTTATTCTTATTATTTTCTCAATAGCTCCCACCCCCCCCCCCCCCAATGTACTATTTTCTTTTGACCCGCACAAGTTTTTCATTAAGTATTACGCCAGCCTTACATTTTGAGTTGTGCAGGCCTGATTTAGTAGACGAAAATCATTTTGGAACCTAAGTTCAATGAGATTTTAGACTGACATATGAGACCGAGGGCGAGTGACACCCCGCTCACATGGCAAATGATTTGAATCAACCATCTTGAATGCTTATCATGACGATAATCTTGACGATAATCTTGACGATGTCTGACGTTGCGCGGTGCCGGCACTCGAACTGATTGATGATTGCGAACTCAACAAGTCAACTTTGAAATAGCTACTAATTCTTTCTACTAATAATTCTTTCTCCTACCGATTCTTTCTCTTACAAATTCTTTCTTCTATCAATTCTTTCTACTACCAATTCTTTCTCCTAACAATTCTTCTACCAATTCTTTCTCTTAACAATTCTTTCTCCTACAAATTCTTTCTTCTACCAATTCTCTCTACTACCACTTCTTTCTCCTAACAATTCTTCTACCAATTCTTTCTCCTACCAATTCTTTCTCCTAACAATTCTTTCTCCTACAAAGTCTTTCTTCTACGAATTCTTTCCACTACCAATTCTTTCTCCTAACAATTCTTCTACCTATTCTTTCTCCTAACAATTCTTTCTCCTACAAATTCTTTCTTCTATCAATTCTTTCTACTACCAATTCTTTCTCCTAACAATTCTTCTACCAATTCTTTCTCCTAACAATTCTTTCTCCTACAAATTCTTTCTTCTCCAATTCTTTCTACTACCAATTCTTTCTCCTACAAAGTCTTTCTTCTACGAATTCGTTCCACTACCAATTCTTTCTCCTAACAATTCTTTTACCAATTCTTTCTCCTACCAATTCTTTCTCCTACCAATTATTTCTCCTACAAAGTCTTTCTTCCACGAATTCTTTTCACTATCAATTCTTTCTCCTAACAATTCTTCTACCAATTCTTTCAACTACAAATCCAATGTTAAAAGTGTATATGGTCGAACTTAAGGAATTAACGCTCGAATCGAGCTGGAAGCAGTTATTTGGAAGCTTCAAGCGGACAATTCTGCCGGGGAAAAAAACAACTAATATTTTGATTCCGACCGAAGTTTGTTAGTACACGTCTGCAAATCACCGACTTTGACCGAATTTGATTTAGTTACTGGGAATAGCTGCTGGTTGTTCATGCATTGGTTTATTTTTCTACTGAATTCGGTCTCGTGTGTCAGTCTTAAATGTGGATGCAGGACGGATCCAATGTGATTGCAGGCTTAGTCGCATCAGATTTTTTAAAAAACATTCAATGTTTATTCTTGATCGGATTGGTCACTGCTTTAACTCACGTGATTTGTTGGTGTTGTTGTTTCACTTCATTTTAGAGTTATCCCCATTTAATATACATATATATGTATATGTATGTGTGTATATATACATATATATGTATATATGATGTTATATGGAATCATGGTTTATTAAAAGAATTTTTTGTGTGTATTTTTGTTTTGTATACATCTGATTCATGTTACGATCTTATCCATGCGTGACTCTGAGCCATGTTTACGTCTGAGCCATGTTCACCTCTGAGCCATGTGAACATCTGAGCAATGTTGACATATGATCCATGTGGGCCTCTGAGCCATGTTTACATCTGACCCATGTTTACATCTGAGCCATGTTTACATCTGAGCCATGTAAACATCTGAGCCATGTAAACATATGAGCCCTGTTCACATCTGAGCCATGTTCACACCTGAGCCATGTTAACATCTGAGCCATGTTGAAATCTGATCCATGTGTGCCTCTGAGCCATGTTTACATCTGAGCCATGTTTACATCAGAGCCATGTTTACATCTGAGCCATGTTTACATCTTAGCCATGTCTACATCTGAGCCATGTTTACATCTGAGCCATGTTATCATCCTTTATCAAGAAAAGACTTTTCTTACAGTTAAAATTGACTTTGTTTGCCATTTTTTACTCTGTCAAATGACCAAAAATAACCAACCCTTTAAAACAAAGTTGTTTCGCATAAATCCTTTTCCCGCATTTTATATATTCTAATTTCCCACCCGCTTTTACACAGCAGATTATTTCACCAACCATTTCAGAAAAACAAAAGAAAATATTAAGCACCAAACACACTTGCGATATTTTCTTTTAAAGAATCTCATTTAGCGCAGTGACCGGGAATTTTACTTCGTGAAATCAGTTTCATCAAATTACCTTCATCTTCCTTTTGAAAAAAACAAATAAAACTGATTTTTTTTTTTGGGCGGGGGGGGGGGTTGGGGGTATGGGGGGGGGGCTGAAAATTTGATAGAATAATGTTGTCATCGGCAACAAGTCTATGTGCCAAGTTTCAGCTCAAAGGGTTGACGGGAAAAGGGTCAATTAGCCGACCGAACATTTTTTTTTTGGGGGGGGGGGGGGGTTGTGGGTATGGGGGTGGGGCTGAAAATTTGATAGAATAATGTTGTCATCGGCAACAAGTCTATGTGCCAAGTTTCAGCTCAAAGGGTTGACGGGAAAAGGGTCAATTAGCCGACCGAACATTTTGCCACCCAGCCAGAAAGAAACTTACGAACAAAAGAGAATTTACTATAAAAGGATTTAAAAAATGGGTATTTCAAGAATTTTTTAATGTGGAATCTTTTAGGAAACTGCTTTAACTATATCACATCAGGCTTATTTAGTGTCTTTTTAGAGTATGAATTAGATCATATTAAATTTCCCTGTTCAACTTTAAGGTTAACGAGAAATGGAAAGGCACTAGACAAGATTGGCATCGATTCACATACAAAGTGGGTTTTCACTTCAAGGGTATCAGAGGCAAAACACGACATTGTATCAGCCAATGGTTTATCAAATGCAAATATGAATTGCTTCAAAAGATTGTCTAACTGGCTTTTCTTCACCATGTCACGTGACAGGGCAAGGACCCCGCGCACACCGTGATCACGGCTGTAGGCGAGCACGACGACGAGAACGAGTTCTCAGAGGGCGGAGACTTGAACAGGTGAGCTAGCCTCAACTCAATAGTTAACTAGGTCACTTTACAACGGGATTGCCTACTCAATAGCCAACAATTGTCACTTTACAACGGGATTGCCAACTCTATAGATAACTATGGCACTTACCACGGGATTGCCAACTCAATAGTTAACTAAGTCACTTTACAACGGGATTGCCAACTCTATAGATAACTATGGCACTTACCACGGGATTGCCAACTCAATAGTTAACTAAGTCACTTTACAACGGGATTGCCTACTCAATAGATAACTAGGGCACTTACCACGTGATTGCCAACTCAATAGTTAACTAGGTCACTTTACCACGGGATTGCCAACTCAATAGTTAACTAGGGCACTTACCACGTGATTGCCAACTCAATAGTTAACTAGGTCACTTTACCACGGGATTGCCAACTCTATAGATAACTAGGGCACTTACCACGTGATTGCCAACTCAATAGTTAACTAGGTCACTTTACCACGGGATTGCCAACTCAATAGTTAACTAGGTCACTTTACCACGGGATTGCCAACTCTATAGATAACTAGGGCACTTACCACGTGATTACCAACTCAATAGTCAACTAGG
Organism: Lymnaea stagnalis; assembly: GCA_964033795.1. Taxonomy (NCBI): domain Eukaryota; kingdom Metazoa; phylum Mollusca; class Gastropoda; family Lymnaeidae; genus Lymnaea; species Lymnaea stagnalis. The sequence continues at coordinate 1,969,162 of CAXITT010000048.1, read as the reverse complement.
TCACTTTACCACGTGATTGCCAACTCAAAAGTTAACTAGGTCACATCACCACGTGATTGCCAACTCAATAGTTAACTAGGGCAGATTAATAAGACACGAAAAAAGTGCGTCAATATAACAATATAAGTTACGCTTTAATAATAATTATACATGATACACAAGTAAACGTTTCGGCACATGCCTTCATCAGTACAAAAAAACAAAACACATTTAAGTAAGTATAACTTAAATGTACATATTATCAATATACATATCCTACCTAAGACAGAAAAAAATATAGGAGAGGGCGCTAAAACCAGACAAAAACAAAGTAAAGAGAAGTAGAAAGGAAGTGATTTTAACATAATTGGAAAAACCAAACAGGAAAAAGACATTGCAGCTAAGTAAAATTGTGGATTTGGTTCATTCCATATGGAGACAACGTACCAAATCTAGTTATTAATTTGTTCTCCATATAGATTCTATCTGCAGTGTTACTAGTATAGAGTATACCAGTAACTGCAATGTCTGAAATACCAATCATGGTTAGGGCTATTGAAATATTTGGAGACCGGACAGAGAGCGTGTTTATTTATGTTGTAGAGGTGCTCTCTGAAATGTGTTTTATTAGTTTGTACTGATGAAGGCATGTGCCGAAATGTTTACTGTGTATAATATATAATTATTATTCAATCTTCCTTATATTGTTATATTGACACAATTTGTTCGTGTCTTATTAATATATTTTAAAGCTTTATTGCAGACCAACACTTTTTTATAATTAGTTAATTTAACTAGGGCATTTACCACGTAATTGCCAACTCAAAAGTTAACTAGCTCACATTACCACGTCATTGCCAACTCAATAGTTAACTAGGTCACATTAACACGTAATTGCCAACTCAAAAGTTAACTAGCTCACATTACCACGTCATTGTCAACTCAATAGTTAACTAGCTCACATTACCACGTCATTGCCAACTCAATAGTTAACTAGCTCACATTACCACGTCATTGCCAACTCAATAGTTAACTAGCTCACATTACCACGTCATTGCCAACTCAAAAGTTAACTAGCTCACATTACCACGTGATTGCCAACTCAAAAGTTAACTAGGTCACATTACCACGTGATTGCCAACTCAAAAGTTAACTAGGTCACATTACCACGTAATTGCCAACTCAATAGTTAACTAGCTCAGCTTTATTACCACGCTATTGCCTTAAAGGAACATAACCCTAGAATGATTATCAGCTGTTAACACAAGATTATTACGACTACGAAAGAGACGAGAAACGTTTGATATATATTGAAACCTAGGCAGTGGTTCCTAATACTGAGTCGACGGAGACCCCAATGGAGCTGCTAATCTAGATAGTATCTGTAAAGACTAGTATTATAGTTTTTAAATAGGATGATGTTGACCCCTGGTCTATTGCCATTGTTTCTTGAAAGTCTATGACCTATATACAAGAACTTTCTATGAGATGTGAATGATAATATTGGGTGGAGGGTTGCATTCCGGTTAGGTAAAGGAATATAAGTAAGACAATGGGAAAACCTTTTAAAAAAATAACGCAACAACGAATGTGTCGGCAAGAATCCTGCTTCAACGAACAGCAAGAGAGATGTTTTGTGAGATATCAAGAAGCATTTGTGCACCACTTTTAAATATTTTGTAAAATATCATTTAGCAATCAAGCACCAATGTTAATTGTTTTGTAAGATATCAAGTAGCAATCAAGCACCAATGTTAATTGTTTTGTAAGATATCAAGTAGCAATCAAGCACCAATGTTAATTGTTTTGTAAGATATCAAGTAGCAATCAAGCACCAATTTTAATTATTGTTTTGTAAGATATCAAGTAGCAATCAAGCACCAATTTTAATTTTTTTGTAAGATATCAAGACGCACTAGGGTACCACTTTTAAATGTTTTGTAAGATATCAAGAATCACTAGGGTACCACTTTTAAATGTTTTGTAAGATATCGATAAGCACCGGGGCACCGTTTTCAACTTACTTGAATGTGTATCATCACACTGTTAACTTCGTGTTTTCTTTTCTTATTGACGTACAGAAACAAATATCCCGATGCCTTGGATGAGCATGAGTGTGCCCCACTCGATGACTCCAGTGACAAGCCGCCTATGTCGTCTGGGGGCTACTATGATCACAACGCCCTCAACTCATCTTGCGGGGAACCTCTCATCAGCGGCGGATACGGGTGGCCGCCTGTTCCCCTCCAGTCACCGTACTACTCCATGGCGATGATGGTGTACAAGGACCCGACCCTGACCTACGGCCCTTTTGTCTCCGCCCATGGTCACTCAGAGACATGCAGCGCGGGACCGGTGGTGGCTCTCGGTACAGACCTCTCAGCTTATGGTAGGGAGGAGCAGGCAGGGGCGGCAGCCTGTGGGGGCTCCCCGATCGAAAACGTCGACATGGCCGTGCTGGAAACGCCGTCGACAACGTTGCACCAGCAGCAATATCTAGCGTCGAACGCCTCGAGCCCCCCTCCGAGCACTGACTCTGCCGCTGGCCAGGAGTGCCTCCGGATATTCCCATCCGATTACCTAACCTCCTACCAGCGTAGCGCCGGGGCAACGAGCTCCGCGAATGTAGGCATCAGCAGCTTCCCCAACTCTACAGCGTTCATGATGATAAGAACTCTGGAAGTACAAGAGACGATATGAAGACTGCGATACCTGAACGTCTACAGCGTTCACGATGATACGATCTCTTGAGGTTCAAGAAACGATTTTAAGGTATCGATACCTTCCACCAAAGACGATTGGCAGATGTTCGATGCGTTCTTTCTAGACCAAATTTGGTTTGGATAAGCCGTAATCATGTTTTGAATATCGATCCCGGCTTGTTTCTTGGCTCTGATGTGAAATTTTACCAACGATGGCCATCGAAGTGGGATCTGAACTCGTACAATACAAGGGATATGAATAACACTGTTAGATCAAAAGTGGCCATGCTCCACGGTGCAGCATTGATACAATGTAGTTCCCAATCTAGTTCCCAATGTGCTGAGGGGTATTTATTTTGGGAAATGTCAAACTGAGTCTGATGAAAAGTAAATCTAACTCAGTCGGTTTCTCGGCCTGAGCTCGAGTCATGGAAATTAAATAAATCTTCTGTAAGGGTTTAGGGGATTGGGGGGGGGGGGGGTGCTCACTTTATTACTATTAATAAATGATTTGATAAATTGTAAGAAATGAAAGGGAGTGATAATTGTATTATATCATTGAATGAAAGAGAGTGATCATTGTATTATATCATGGAATGAAAGGAGTTTTTCGAAGAACGTGTGGAAATATAAATTACGTAAATTGCAATGTCCGTTACAAGCAATGAATCGAAATCATAATGTATTGTTGTACGACAGAAATTCACAGTCGGGTTGCTTGTGTTGTGGTTATTGAGGAATTATCCCCAGTAAAGTTGGCGCGGTCTTTCTTTTCAACTATTTCGTTTATTTCATAGCTTCTGAAAATTAGTTCTTGGCTGTTTCATTCTTGCCCGCTATTTAGTGGCAGCAAACCTTATTAATGGTAATTGTGGCCACAAAGTGGGTACAAAGTCAAAGTGACTACTATAATAACCTGCACAAGATGGCTGTAGTGTTATGAAATCTCACAGTGAACATGATGAACTTTTTGTTACGCCATTCCAGGCGACACAATTCGATCTGGGGAACATAATCACAATCTGGGGAACGCAGAAATCCGATGGCAATATCCAATAAGAGAATGTTGAGAAATATTTTCGTCTCTCATTATGTTTTTTTCTCTTGTTATTTATTCTTCGTGACGCTTATAATTTGTGCTGACAATCTTAGCGTGCATAACAAGATTACAGGATACACCTCCCCACCACCACCCCCCCCCTCCCACTAAAAGATGAACGTGGTGGAAAGATTATGCATTTTTTTTTATTTCATCCTTGCTAGGGAGAGATGTTTGGAATGGGCACTATGGAATGGGCACTATGGAATGTGCACTATGGATTGGGCACTTTGGAATGGGCACTATGGAATGGGCACTATGGAATGGGCACTATGGAATTGGCTCTATGGAAAGGGCTCTATGGAATGGGCACTATGGAATGGGCTCTATGGAAGGGGCTCTATGGAATGGGCTCTATGGAATGGGCTCTATGGTTTTGGAATGGGCACTATGGAATGGGCACTATGGAATGTGCACTATGGATTGGGCACTTTGGAATGGGCACTATGGAATGGGCACTATGGAATGGGCACTATGGAATTGGCTATATGGAAAGGGCACTATGGAATGGGCACTATGGAATGGGCTCTATGGAATGGGCTCTATGGAATGGGCTCTATGGAATGGGCTCTATGGAAAGCGCTCTATGGAATAGGCTCTATGGAATGGGCAGTATTAAATGGGCTCTATGGAATGGGCACTATTGAATGAGCTCTATGGAATGAGCTCTATGGAATATGCTCTATAGAATGGGCTCTATGGAATGGACACTATAGAATGGGCACTATGGAATGGGCACTATTGAATGGGCTCTATGGAATGGGCTGTATGGAAAGGGCTCTATGGAATGGGCACTATGGAATGGGCTCTATGGAATAGGCTCTATGGATTGGGCAGTATTAATTGGGCTCTATGGAATGGACACTATAGAATGGGCACTATGGAATGGGCACTATAGAATGGGCTCTATGGAATGGGCTGTATGGAAAGGGCTCTATGGAATGGGCACTATGTAATGGGCTCTATGGAATGGGCTCTATGGAAAGAGCTCTATGGAATAGGCTCTATAGAATGGGCACTATTGAATGGGCTCTATGGAATGGGCTCGATGGAATGGGCTCTATGGAATGGGCTCTATGGAATGAGCTCTATGGAATAAGCTCTATGGAATGGGCTCTATGGAAAGCGCTCTATGGAATGGGCTCTATGGAAAGGGCTCTATGGAATAGGCTCTTTGGAATGGGCTCTATGAAATGGGCTCTATGGAAAGGGCTCTATGGAATAGGCACTATAGAATGGGCACTATTGAATGGGCTCTATGAAATAGGCTCTATGGAATGGGCTCTATGGAATGGACACTATAGAATGGGCACTTTAGAATGGGCTCTATGGAATGGGCTCTATGGAATGGGCTCTATGGAATGGGAACTATGTTATGGACACTATGGAATGGGCTCTATGGAATGGGGTCTTTGGAATGGGCTCTAAGGAATGGGCTCTATGGAAATGGCTCTATGGATTAGACTCTATGGAATGGGCGCTATTGAATGGGCTCTATGAAATAGGCTCTATGGAATGGGCTCTATGGAATAGGCTCTAAGGAATGGACAATTTAGAATGGGCTCTATGGAATGGGCTCTATGGAATGGGAACTATGTAATGGGCTCTATGGAATGGGCTCTATGGAAAGGGCTCAATGGAATAGGCTCTATGGAATTGGCACTATTAAATGGGCACTATGGAATGGGCACTATGGAGTGGGCTCTATGAATGGGCTCTATGGAATGGACACTATAGAATGGGCTCTATGGAATGGGCACTATGGAAAGGGCTCTATGGAATGGGCTATATGGAATGGGCTATATGGAATGAGCACTATGTAATGGGCACTATGGAATGGGCTCTATGGAATAGGCTCTATGGAATGGACACTATGGAATGGACACTATAGAATGGGCTCTATGGAATGGGCACTATGGAAAGGGCTCTATGGAATGGGCTTTTTGGAATGGGCTATGTGGAATGAGCACTATGTAATGGGCACTATGGAATGGGCTCTATGGAATAGGCTCTATGGAATGGACACTATGGAATGGGCTCTATGGAATGGGCTCTATGGAATTGTCACCATGGAACGGGCTCTATAGAATGGGCTCTATGGAAAGGGCTCTATGGAATAGGCTCAATGGAATGGGCACTATTCAATGGGCACTATGTAATGGGCACTATGGAATGGGCTCTATGGAATGGGAACTTTGAAAAGGGCTCTATGGATAGGGCACTATTGAATGGGCACAATGGAATGAGCACTACGGATTATACTCTATAGAATGGGCACTATGGAATGGGCATGATTTTGGGCACCCGCAGGGGGGCAAGGGGGCACTTGCCCGCCATGGACTGATTGGATAAAAATATTTTAGGAAAAAATTGAAAAAGATGTATTAAAGTAAAGAGAAAATAAAGAGAAAGTAACTAAGCTGATGTCCTGTCCGTTCGTTCACCATACAAATACGCTACAATAAATTAAAACTATATTAAAACATTACTAAAAAATGTTTACCCCCCCCCCCTGGAAAGTTTATTGGATCCCCCCCCCCCACTAGAAAGTTTTCTGCGGGCGCCCATTGGTACTATAGAATGGGCTTTATAGATTGGGCTCTATGGAAAGGGCTCTATGGAATAGGCTCTATGGAATGGGCACCATTGAATGGGCTCTATGGAATTGGCACTATAGAATGGGCACTATAGAATGGGCTCTATGGTATGGGCTCTATGGAATGGACACTATGGAATGGGCTCTATGGAATGGGCTCTATGGAGATGACTCTATGGAAAGGGCTCTATGGAATGGGCACTATGGAATGGCGTGTATAAAACGGGCGCTACTTAATGGGCTCTTTTGAATGGGCTCTCTTGAATGGGCTCAATGGTATGGGCTCTATAGAATGCTCTATAGAATGGGCTCTAAGGAATGGGTTCTATGAAACGAAGTCTTGTTAAATGGGTGTAACCTATCGGGTCTGGAATGTTTAGTGTAGGAGGTGAAGAGGAGGAAAGAAATGGATATGCACAAGTGTGTATACGTGATAAAATTGCTCAGACGTGTGTGTGATGATTGTTGTGTGTTTGTATGCGTGTTTGTGTGTGTCGCATGGCTTCATAAGTGTGTATGTGTGTCGGGATATGATCAACACGTGTCTATCTAAGAAATTTCTTTTAATCTAACGACTAACGGTTGTGGCTGTTCTGTTTTGTTTGTCGATCAGCCAAGAAAATGTGTTTATCTGGCAAGTTATTCAATCCCTCTGGCCAGGCTTTTGTCACGCTAAATATGTTTTTTTTTAAAAATGCCCCATCTTTCCTACGTCATTTAATCCATGATGCCTGTGGACAAAAATTGTTTGTTCAAGGACAAAGAAAACTCTTCAGTGTATGTTATTTATTTTGCTTCTTTTGATGTTTGAGAGTTGGATGTATGTCAGAAAGGTTGAACTCCATCTTAGTAATGGTAATAAAATTATTATATTTTTGTTTATGGAAATCAAAACACATTAACTACTACAGTTTGAAATGTTTGACAACTCATTCAAAATATTACTGCAGTGAAAACAACTGGTGGTTTATTGATGAATTTTGTGTTTATTGTTATTAGTTTTTTTTGCTTCTGTCACTCAAAAAAATTCAGGGATTATAAAATGCTGAATAAACTATTATAATTTAAGAAAACGTTCCCAGCCATTCATTATTTTGAAATCAACTGGACAGCAGTCAAGCATCAACAGTGTATTTATTAGTAGTAAAAATTCAAAATGTTTTTAATGTTTATTTATATAAAATCTTAGAGTCCAAAAATATTTATTGAATATCTTGATTCGATTTTCCCCACCCTCTCCCTCTTCTCTCTCTCTCTCTCTCTCTCTCCCTCTTCTCTCTCTCTCTCCCTCTTGTCTCTCTCTCTCTCTCCCTCTTCTCTCTCTCTCTCTGCTAGCAAAGACAACAAACGCGATGGTCGAGGCTTTATGAAATGGATGAACCTCTTAATGATTGGCTCACCTATATTCCAGGCACGTGACCTAGTTCATTATTTAAGTGAAGTACCGTTTCATGTTTTTTCCTCATCAAGTCATCGTAGAGGTTTTAAAAAAAAATGTAAATAAATTAATTGACGCGAATTTTATTGAAGCCATCAAAATCAAAGTGCTGATATCCCATAGTACGAGATGAATAGATCTATCTTTTTGTATGCCAAATTTAATATCTTCGACGAAACTTTAAAGGAAGTTGCGATGTATTTATATTAAACTATTCAATAATATTGTAGGCCTTCCTCCAGGGAAAAAACTCCTAATCAACATAAAGTTCGTTAACCTTATGGGATCATAGGTCATAGCTTATTAAAACAAAATCCAAAGTTCATCTGACATTTGTGTTTACTTAACAACCGTTTAATAATTATAATAAAACAAATAGTTTGTGGAACTAAGGATAAAATGTTTGCTTGAATCAATGATTAAAAATGACTTTTCTTTTTTTGTATGTTTGAACTTTTCTTATCGTTTGTATGTTGGAAATGTTATCATCGGTTGTTTGTTTGAACTTTTCTTGTAACGTGATGATGGTGGAGATGGGGTAAATTATTTAGATTTCATTGAAAGTTGTTACCAGGATTGTAACAGACTGACTTCTGCCAATGTAAAGTGGTTTTGAGCATAAGCAAGGGGAGAGAAGCAATACAACAAATGTTTTGGGTGAGAAGCGTAGAAATGTTAACTTTTGTGATTCAAATTGCATACATTCTAAAACTATTGTAAATAATATCAGCTCTTTTTTTTTTCTCTGAAATCATCACACATGAAGATTGTCTTATTTCAATTATGTGATCAGTTTTGATTCAATGCTCTCGATTTGATGAAAGTTCTTTCCCTTCGCCTACATAAAACAAAAATTGTTAAACCTACCTACAAATATGTCAACTATTTCTTTTAAATATTTCAACTCTCATTCCAAATTTCTAATGATAATTATTTTTAATAAAAAGTTAAATGGATGCTAAATTTATAGTCTTTAACTTTTTTTTTTTTCTTTTACCATTGTGTAGTTTTGATTTGAATAAATGATCTATGAACGAATCTAGTGAGATGGCTCCTGACGTCATGCCAGGCTGTAAGAAATATATTACATAGCAGTGGCGGATGGAGGTGAGGCCCCTGGGCAGGTGAAAGTTTGACTCCCCAATTAACGTGCCTAGAAGGGTCGCACGGCACTTTGTTGATTTAAAATAATATATTTTAATGTAGGCTAAACAAATCCTCGTGTGTGTGTGTTTGGGGGGGGGGGGGGCGCCCGTTTTGGGAGTTCGCCCTGGCAGGGTTAGAACTAAGTCAAGGTACGCCACGGTTCACAGGGGATCCATATCTTAAATTATACCTTAGTGTTAAGTATCACTACCAAAAATTGGAAGAAAAAAAAGTCTTTTTGTTTGACATTTCTGCTGGTTACTTACCTTATAGCTGACCGTGTATGTGTTACATCATTCATCCCTGCTGTCTTCAAAACATGTCATTAAAACATGTCTATTCTACCTCCTCTCATAGATGGTAAAACCATCTTTGGAGAAAAAAATATTTTTCCCTTCTCAAGGGGTCCCTAAAAGTAACGGGGGTCCTGGGTACGTGCCTATTTTGGCTGTCTAGAGGAAGATTCGTATTGCTTTGAGTCATAGAAGCTTCAGTTACATCTCTGGTGTGGTGCAGTTACATCTATGGTGTGCTGCAGTTACATCTCTGGTGTGTTGCAGTTACATCTTTGGTGTGGTGCAGTTACATCTCTGGTGTGCTGCAGTTACATCTCTGGTGTGCTGCAGTTACATCTCTGGTGTGCTGCAGTTACATCTTTGGTGTGGTGCAGTTACATCTCTGGTGTGCTGCAGTTACGTCTCTGGTGTGGTGCAATTAGAGCATTCATTCTTATTAACGAGGTATTATAATATAACAGTTTTGGCCGCGACAAAACTCACCATCACTGTCATTCTCCAGACAACTGAGTTCACCATCACTGTCATTCTCCAGACAACTGAGTTCACCATCACTGTCATTCTCCAGACAACTGAGTTCACCATCACTGTCATTCTCTAGACAACAGGTGACAGAAATCACAATCAATTAAATAAGCCAGTTCTTCCTTTTGTTCAGTTTAATATCTACACAGGACATTTAACAACATCTTTCCAATGTTCTTTAAAAAAAACTACACAACTTGTGGACGACGTTACAGAACAACAATATTTCCAGTGGTGCAGAAACATTGGCATCTGTCAAGGACCGTGTAAGTTCCAGTTAATATATTCAAAGAGTCCATGACAGCATCTTCGAGTACATCACAGCATCTTTGAGTCCATCACAGCATCTTAGAGTCCATCACAGCATCTTAGAGTCCATCACAGCATCTAAGAGTCTATCACAGCATCTTAGAGTCCATCACATCATCTTATAGCCCATCACAGCACCTTAGAGTCCATCACAGGATCTAAGAGTCCATCACAGGATCTAAGAGTCCATCACAACATCTAGGATATGTCGTGGCTTGCACAAACACACCCAGCCGGGTGAATTTGGAAGATAAGCTTATCCTAACCTATGGCACACTGACACCACATGGTATGAACGTCATGTCTTTTTTCACAACTTGAACCTAGCTCCGCCCCTCCACGTCACGACCTATCGCAATGGACTTAGTGCTCCTCTTTTCTTTCCCCTTCCCCATTTTATCTCTCACCCCCTTACTTTCTGTCCCAACTCACTTGCTGCCCTCTTGGACACTACGCTACTCCTAAGCTAAGTCCTAGTTTTAAATGTTAATTTTATTCAGTTTTTTTTTCTGTTTTTGTTCGCTGACGAAGGCTTCCTGCCGACACGTTCGTTGTTTTGTTTCGTTCCTTTTTCTGGTTTAACCTCACCTTGTTTTACTAATTTCATATAGGATATGTTTAGGAAGGGAACAATCAAACAATGCTTGCCATTGCCAGTGTTGATTTTTCCAGCCCTCTTGATCTTCCCAGGCAAACATCAAAGTCTATCTTAGTCTTAGTTGTAAGGCATTCCTTTCTTGTCAATGAACACTTTCATATTTGACGAGCAGTTTGGGTTGTTTTGAAATGCCGACAGAACTAGATTTGACCCATGACAATATTACAAATGTCCCCTACAAATTGTGTCGCTGCGCAGGCCAAGTATAATAACATGTACTGAAATCTTCCACGAAAAGCCTTCACAGTGCTCAGATTATTTTATCAAATGAGAAGGAAGTTTTTTTTTTAAAATGCGCTGTTAGCATTTTAAATTAGAATGTTATACAAATCTTTGATTACGTCTGCTTGACAACAAGAAGAAACAAATCTGACAATATAACATTTGCACCAAACAATGCCTTGTACATCTGGCAACATTCAAACTCAATGCAACTCTCTGGTAGAAAAGTTTTTGAAGAACAAACACATGTAATAGGTAGTTAAAAAGATAATACATAACATCAATACACCTATCCTGGCCCAATAAATACAACATCAATACACATTCCATGGCCCAATGAATGCAACATCAATACACATTCCATGGCCCAATAAATACCACATTAAACAATCCTTAAAATCATTAAGTTTAAAACCCTAAATGTCTTATATTTCTGTAACCAACTTATATCATCAGGGATTGCACACAATGCTCTTGAAATAATAGTATAATGACATCACTAGACAGTGGGTACTAATCTAATGTATAAACTCAGCTGTCTACAGAGTATAATGACATCACTAGACAGTGTGTACTAATCTAATGTATAAGCTCAGCTGTCTACAGAGTATAATGATATCACTAGACAGTGTGTACTAATCTTATGTATAAACTCAGCTGTCTACAGAGTATAATGACATCACTAGACAGTGTGTACTAATCTAATGTATAAACTCAGCTGTTTACAGAATATAATGACATCACTAGACAGTGTGTACTAATCTAATGTATAAGCTCAGCTGTCTACAGAGTATAATGATATCACTAGACAGTGTGTACTAATCTAATGTATAAACTCAGCTGTCTACAGAGTATAATGACATCACTAGACAGTGTGTACTAATCTAATGTATCAACTCAGCTGTCTACAGAATATAATGACATCACTAGACAGTGTGTACTAATCTAATGTATCAACTCAGAGCAACATTAAAAAAATCACACTAAAATAAACATTCTAAATTGTTATCCCCCTTTATTTAAATGTTCTAATTTAATAACCACTTGACTGTTATTTCGTGTATCATTAGATAAGATAAGATAAAATGATAAATAATGAATTAAAATAAAATTGAAATATTACTGAAACAAAATATTTGAAACTAAATCTCATTTGGTGCAAATAATTTTTCTGTAGACCTCATAATTTTTTATTTGTAGACAACTAAAATTAATGTCTGTGTATTAATATGGATCAAAATGTCAACATAATAAATTGCATGTTGTTACAAAATTGATTGGTAATGAAAACATTTTCTAGTTGTAGATTGTGAAAATATGGACCACAACACCTGACCTCTAAGCTGTCATGGGTCAAATTGAGCACATGACTTTGACTAGACAGTAAGTATGCATACATCAGTATATCATTAAAGACTAGAATATGATATGTACATTTCATAGCAAAAATACACCAATAGAGAAACCCATTTCTTGGATACAATACATTCTTACAGAAGATTCAAATCAAACCACACACACACACACACACGAAGATGTTTGTTCACAGCTAAGATGTTAAACAGACAGCTTTAAAGATTTGCAAAGAAGGTAAAATATGCATGACTTTGACTGTGGGTACATGACTGCAAATCATGACTTCTAGCCACTGACAAACAAACCTGGTCTCAAGCACAGGTTTGTAATTGGTTCATCACTTTAGCAAGTTATATGTTATGTTATGTTTGTTATTCTGTGTTTTTTGTAATAGCATTGTTTTGCTATTTTTGTTATGCATTATTGCTATGCTGTGTGTTATTCTGTGTTTTCTATGCTATTATATGTTTGCTACGCTATGATTGATGTGCTATGATGGTTATGTTGCATTTGTTATGCTGTTTGTTATATGTTTGGTATGCAATAGTTGTTATGCCGCGTTTGTTATGTCATGTTTGAATACAACATTGAAAGTGAAAACATAAGTACTGAGCTGAAATTGAGTTTGCCACTGAACAAAGAACCATAACTCATCAAATACCATTCAAGGACTCCGAGTTATGGGTGGCATCTAGTGACGGAAGCTCTTGTGATGTATTCACCATGAAGCAAGGCTTGATCTAAACTAGATTGGTCTGTGGTCAGGTTTTAAAAGGCTATCCCAGGTCAGTTATCTAAAAATAGCTTTGTCTGTGGTCTGGTTTTGTATGGCTGTCACAAGTCTGTTATCTAAAAATAGCTTTGTCTGTGGTCAGGTTTTGTACTGGCTGTAACAAACCTGTTATCTAAAAATAGCTTTGTATGTGGTCAAGTTTTATAAGACTGTCACAAGTCTGTAACTTCAATATTAACTCATTAGCACTTGGGTTCAAGTAAACCGATAGATCAACATTGAACTCAACAATAATACATCAACATTGAACTCAACAATAATACATCACCAACAAGAGATAAAAACAAGATAAATATAGCATTAGAATCTTGTTTCCAAATAGAAAATAATTGCAAAATAAATTTAGCAGAAATCAAGTAGAAAATAACTTCCACCTGGAACAAGGACAAACATGGATGAGTCTCTGTAGATGAGGAGTCCCGAGGTAAAAAGATGAAGGTAAGGTTAGAGACAGGCCCAAGCTGTGAGGAGATGACAACACTAACAGGAAGTGTTGCCAGGAGATCAGATACCAGAGAAATCAAATTGAAATGCATTTAACAAGAAATCAATACAAAAAAATAAGTCAATAACCTTATAAAGTTACACCTAATAAGTCAAAATCTTATAATTTACACCACATAAGTAAAAAAGCTTATAATATAAACCAAATAAGTCTATAATTATAAAAAATAAGTCTATAATTATAATACTTATGCAAAACAAATTTTATAAAGAGTTTGTAGCTGACCGTGGTCAATTTATTCGAATGTATGAAATATTGTGTTGGGATATTTAGGTGGGTTGGGTGACCTTAGGGAAATGATCAATGCATATTAGCCATGACACAATTGACATACAGATAGATGTCATTAGCATACATCAATGTATGTTCCGTAAGGTAAGTTTACAATTCTGGATGTCAAATGTAACCCAAAGACAATAAATAACTTGGAATGTTTGTGAATACCAAACAGTCTGGTTGAAAAGACTGACAGTAAATGTGAATACCACAAACAGTCTGGTTGAAAAGACTGACAGTAAATGTGAATACCAAACAGTCTGGTTGAAAAGACTGACAGTAAATGTGAATACTAAACAGTCTGGTTGAAAAGACTGACTGAGTAAATGTCCACAAGACATACACATTATTTTAGCAACATTGTTAAACACAAACCAAACACAAGTTTGACATAAGCGTCAGGCATTTGAGAGATAAAAGTGTTTTTTTCCAGTTGATTTGTGAGATAGCTGATATTAAAGAAAGGCTTAGGTAACATTTGCCTTAATACTGGATGTCAGATTTTACAAGTTTACAAAAACTTCATTGGAAAACATACGCCATAAAACAATAAACTAAACATTAAAATGCTTAACATTTAAACAATCACAATAAAACTTCCCAAAATAAACATTAAAACAGCTTAGCTGTCAAACACAAGCTGTCAAACAGCTTAGCTGTCAAACACAAGCTGTCAAACAGCTTAGCTGTCAAACACAAGCTGTCAAACAGCTTAGCTGTCAAACACAAGCTGTCAAACTATAAACCAAACTAAAATGTTTTTAACTTAAAAGTTTTGTCCAAGATTCAAAACAAGACTTACTGCAACTTTAGATCCTAGGGCAGAAGGTTGTACAATTTGATGCTTCTCAAAAATTCATTATCCATAAGACTTACACCAACTTAATATATGCAGGATTTCACTTTGTGCATGAAGATCATTGGCACACCTGGAGCTGGCCGCCTCGCCCGATTCTGGTCTTCCAGCCTACAAAGCAGGGGGGCTGGTTAAAGCCATTGTGCTCTTGACGGTGCAACTCCAACATTGGCGTAACAGGTTTTCTTGAGGACCCTCTAAGGTCCCTATCAGAAAGCTACAGTTAATGGATGTTTTCTTCTAGGCAAGCTGATACCAGCTAATTAAATGACTCAATCCGTAGCGTGTGGTCAGGATTTCATCCCCTCCAAAACCCAAGTCAAGCAGAAACATCTCCGGTTAACTTTGGTTGGCAATTTATCTAAGACAGTGGTTCTCAACCTTCCTAATGCCCTTTCCTCATGTTGAGGTGACCCCCAACCATAAAATTATTTTCGTTGCTAATTCATAACTATGTGTTTTCTGGTGGTCTTAGACGACCCCTGTGTAACTCTGAATCAAAAACCCGGTGAAAGAGTTCCATAGTCAGATAAATTAATGAAAAATGCTAACAACTTCTGGTACCCTAGTCTACACCTTCTGTCATGTTGTCAATTATTTCACAACTTTCCAAATGGTTGATGAATTTTTGTGTAAGCCCCCCCCCAGCGTGAGTGCATACCACCATTATCTAGCCACACAGGTACCAATGTTTGATGCACTGTCTGTGGGTGCACAACATTTTCAATTTAGTAGTGCTTTCCCTGGTCACATTTTACCCCCCAAAAAAAATCTCTGCATTTATCTAACAATCATATATGATATAACTTACGAGAAACAAAGTGAAGTACAATATAGACGGATAGTTAAATACTCACATGCCATGAGAATGACCCGCTGAGGATACCTCCCCCCTCCTTCAATTCTATTTTCATATATAATGTTTAATGCATTACACAGTAAATACCACAACTTCAACATAATTTATGAGATGAGTATCACATTATGTCTATGTGAGATGAGTATCACATTATGTCTATGTGATATGAGTATCTCACTATGTCAATGTTGCATTGTAAATATGTTGTAAATAAAGATCAACTCTGCATTGGCATTCACTTGATTAGGAGAAAATACAGCTTTTGAATACAATGGACACTGGTAAAACACCGAATACTGGCTCCATCGCAGGAAACTTTTGTGCATTAGTTTGAGAGGATCTGATTCTTCCTGTGCACGATGGAATAATTGTAATAACCATTATGAGAATCACATAACTGAGACCTTGACCTCATTCAACAAAAAAATATGCTTTTTTTAGACAGAGAGAAATTCTCATTTGACAAGGACCAGGCTTGACAGTTTTGAAGTGCAACCGTGCCTTGTGTCTTACAGAGGTTGTGAAAGGTGGTCAACCCGTTGTTCCAGTGTGTCCTGTGTACAACTCTGTAAGTGCATAGAGCAGAACGTGTATAGAAATGGGTACTCGTCTTCACCTGAGCTGCCCTGGGGCAGTGGTTTTTGATTGAACTGTGAAAATCTGACCAGACCGACACTGCTTGTGATGTTTTTCTTTCCACAATGGAAACAACTGGAGGCATTGGAGAGTTCTTCTGAAATTAGGCAATTCTAATTTTTAGTTTAAAGTTCTAAAAATTATTTTGAGAAATCTTTTTTTTTTAAAATAATGCAAAAAAAAAAATTCTTTTATAGAAATGTTAAATTTACTATTAATAATATTTTTTCACGGATAAAGCTTATAATAAATTATTATATATATATATTGTATTTTTAGACTGAAATTTTGTCACGATTACATTTATTTTTTTTAAATAATGCAAAAAAAAAAATTCTTTTATAGAAATGTTAAATTTACTATTAATAATATTTTTTCACGGATAAAGCTTATAATAAATTATTATATATATATATTGTATTTTTAGACTGACATTTTGTCACGATTACATTTATGTTTGTAGAGAAAAATGAAGTAAAAAAAAAAAATTGACTGCTAAAATTAAAAAAACAACTTAATTGAACTTTTTAAAACCTCAATAACAACTAAATTATTTTTAAGTTAAATGTATTGAATAAAAATGAATTTATTAAAATATTCCTAATTAAAGATGGTGATAATTAAAGATGGTGATAAATGGGGAGTACAGATCGGACGCAAATATTTTTGTAAAAAAACGTTGTAAGAGGGGACTCTGCATACCTTGTATTGGTAAAGGCAGTTGACCAGTGTCCAATCCCCATCTGTCCACTGATGCCCTGGACAGGAGCCAGAGAGAAGGGGGCTGATTCTGACCATTTGAAATAATACTGGACAGTGCAGGCCACTGCCTGGGAACATCCTCCTTATGAATGAAATCATTTCCTAAAGCTGGAGATGCAATAAACAATGGACACTGAATGTTTATGATGAGGTCTCTTTTGACACACACATTTACGCAGCTAAACGAGACACGCGTCTACCTTTGGCTAGATGATAACTAATTAATTCTTTATCAACATTGATTGTACTTATACTGCTTTATACTGTCACAAAGTTCTTTTTTTAAAACATGGTGTAGATTATATGACATTCTTTACAGCTTACACAGGTAAAATAGGAGAAGGAGGTGGGAGGGGGAGGCAAAAACAGCTGGCCGACTCAATTCAAGAAATGAGGCGAGCAGTGTCATGAGAAATGAATGGGGTGAGAGATAATTGAAGGAGAACTGCTCACTTTTAATGGCTAGCTGCCCTTGTCTGAAGAGAAGTGTTGCAGGGAGGTAAGTCAGCTGGTTACCACTGACATCCAACTGTTCTAGTCTGTAGCATTGGGAGATCTCACAAGGGAGGTGACTCAATCTGGAAGAGAAATAAACATTTAAGATTGTCTTGCAAAAACTATTAAACATTTAAGTTGGCTATTTGTTATGTTCTCATTAATACAGTTGCATCCTGAAATTCGTATTTAAATTTAAAACAAAATAATTTTTGGAGACAAGACTGGTTAAAATCTGGCTCACAATGAATGAGTAAATTGTATTCACATGTGGAACATTGCCAATAGACACTAGTAGCACCTAGTATAATAGGTGCTAAAAATCCATTTGAAAAAAGGCATTAAAGGACATGTAGGGACTAAACATCTAGATGAAAAAGTCTTTAAAGAACACGGATACATCCAGTTCAAAGAAGGCTTTACAGAACCTGTTATATGATATCATGAAGATCCTGAGGAATGTGCAATTGCCGATTGTTGTCGGAATTTGACGAAGATTACAGTGGCTCAGGTCTAACTTTTGTAGACAAATCAAATTTCTCACTGATGTAGGGAGAGATCGCAGTTCACTGTTACCTCGGAAACACAAAGTCTGTTTTGGTGGAGAACAATTGTCAAGTTATGAAGATTATAACAAAAAAAAAAGCTCAAAATTTAAACTGTGAAATTTTGCTACGTTTTTATGACACTGATATGACACTAATATGACACTGATATGATACTAATAGAAGGGAGCATAAAAATATTTTTCTGACCTTCCCTCCGAAATCAAAACATGACAAAAATAAGTACTTTTATGGTTGCCAGTAAAATGTTTACAGGGGATGTTAGAAATAAGTTTATTGATTGCCAACCTGAAGTCCTATGATATTGAACAGAGTGGCACAGATTTCTGTGATTTTATTATATCTGAAATACAACAAGTAGACATTAAAACATTAAACCTTGGGTCCCATTAGTAGGCATTTAACATTAAGTCTCATTAGTAGACATTTGATTTAATAAAAAAATAATTAATTTCTTTTGTCATACTTTCAAATAATTAGAATTGCCATTTGGGGAAAATGTAACAACTTTGAAAACTTCACTGACCCAACACTGAGGGGGGAAAATGTAACAACTTTGAAAACTTCACTGATCCAACACTGAGGGGGGAAAATGTAACATCTTTGAGCACACTGAGTGGATAAATGTATCATATCTCTCTCAGGTATACAGATTGAGTTTGCTAAATCAGTGCGAAACCTGGGTGTCTATTTCGACAGAAAATTAACTATGGAAAATCCCATAACCAAGCTTTGCAAGGCGATTTTTCAAGAGCTGCGCAGACTTAGTCATATCAGACCTTTCTTAACGTTAGATGCAACAAAGAGGCTGATGTCTGCATTCGTGCTATCAAGCATGAACTACTGCAATGCTCTTATGGTGGGTTTTCCAGCTACGCTCCTAGATAAAATTCAAATAGCACAGAATAATGCGGCTCACATTGTTCTTCGCAAACGCAAATTTGACCATGCTAAAACACTTCTGAGAGAGCTGCATTGGCTGCCGGTCTGCGCTCGCATAGAGTACAAAATTGCAAACCTGTGCTCCCGCTGTTTGCGTGACCTAGCACCGTCCTATCTCAAAGCGCTACTGACGCCTTATGTACCCACTAGACAACTCCGGTCATCTGATAGTGGCAAACTCTCGATACCACGTGTTTGCCTTGAGACTGACGAGGGGCGCACTTTCGCATTTGCTGGCCCAACAATTTGGAACACCCTTCCTGTCGCTCTCAGAAACAGCCAGACACTGGAGTCTTAAAAAATGGATTTGAAGACTTATCTATTTCGCAAACACCTGCTGGGATGATGTTGATCTACCTATTATCTTGTGGATGTGTATTGGCCTGTGTTGTTTATGGTTGTTAGGTATGAAAGACTTAGAATGGCTTTTCTCGTATAGGTTTTTGCAATGTTGCATTTTGTATTTCAATGTGGCATATTATAGATTGTTTCATTTCTCTTTTAATATACTAGACTCTGTACCGCGCTTTGAGCCTTTGGGGATGAAGCGTGATTTTCAAATTAACTTTATTATTATTATTATCTTCTTCTTCTATATCTTAAGGGCCCACGATCAATTTATTGATCATTTTGGTTCCTATGCATGTAGATGGGATTTGCAATGTTTCTGTTACTGGTGTTGATGAGGAAATCATGCACTAGGGGTTTGAATGCTTGAGGCAATAGACAATAATGTGTCTAGTGTTGTCGCTTCAACCGTTCCTTTTGAAAGATTGTTCCAGTCCCTGATTGTCTTGGGCAGGAATGAGCAGCTCCTATACTGGCTTCTTGCTGGTATGAGCCTGAATTGCCTGTCATGGCCTCGTCGCTGTCTATGGGGAGAGGGACGAGTTTCTGTTTAATACTGGAACAGTGGACCAGCCCATTATTTATCTTGTACATCATGGAGAGCCTGGATTGTCGTCGTCGTTTCTCCAATGGTGACCAGCCTAGTGTTTCTAGCATGCTGCCAATATTAGAGGTATTCCTGTAGCGGTTTAGGACAAAGTGTGCTGCTCGTCGCTGGACCGCCTCCAACCTGTCAATGCTCCTCTGGGTAAATGGGTCCCAGACTGAAGATACATAATCTAAAATCGGACGGATAAAGGCTTTATATGCTCTTTCTTTTACACAAGAGTTGCCAATCTTTAGAACCCTAGGGTCTTGTTTGCTTGGTTACATACATTGTTAATATGCTCGTCCCAGCGGACCTCTCTTTGAATGGTAACACCCAGGTGCTTTACGGAGGAAACGCTCAAGTATATGGCCGTGCAGTTCGTATTGGTAGTGTAGAGGAGTACAACTTCTAGAGACTGATAGTGTCTGGCACTTGGCAGGGTGAAATTCCATGTCCCAGCTCATCTCCCACTCAGCTAACAGATTGAGATCCTGTTGTAGCTGGTCCTGGTCAGATCTGTTGGCGATCGTCCTATACACTGCTGTGTCATCTGCTAACAGTCTTGCCTGTGATGTCAGTTACCTTGACCTACCCAACACTGAGTGGATAAATGGATCATATCTGAAACCTTGACTTACCCAACAATGAGTGGATAAATGGATCATATCTGAAACCTTGACTTACCCAACACTAAGGGTCTGTAAAGAAATCAATCTGTCAATATCTTGTGGAAGGTGGCAGAGTTGGTTGTGGTCTAAATAAAGTCTGCGCAGCTGAGACAGATCAAGCAGGCAAACTAAATGGAGGATTTAACATTATGATATTTTTATATTCTTGATTAACATTGCAAGCCTATGCTGGACATTCTGTCAACTTCCTTGATATCACCGTAACTTTGAAAGAGAACGAACGGATTACATCTGCCTACTACAAACCAACTGACAGCCATAGTTACCTATTGTACTCATCCTCTCACCCCAAATCATGCAAAGACTCTATAACTGTCTCACAACTTCTTAGACTACGGCGTCTCTGCCAAATTGATGAAGAATGTCAAGAAAGAGCTGATGAAATTATGGATTTCTTCCGATCCAGATCCTATCCTGAAACTACTCTTGTCTCACACAAAAAGATGCTTTCAAAACTCGTCAAAACAACAAACTTATACTAACCTACCACCCTCGCAATTTAACTGCCAAAAAAATATTCCTAAAAAATCGCAGCATACTTCTTGCTGACCCCGATCGATACCAACAGGGTTTTCTGATCCCCTCCACTGATTGTCTTTAGACGGGACAGAAATCTAGGTGACCTTCTGGTTCATAGTCGCCTTCGATCTGAACCATCTTACGTTGGTACTAAACCATGCTTAAGAGGCCGCTGCAGAACTTGTCCCTTTACACTCCAAACTGAAAGCATTGGCCTCCCTAAAGGTACCTTTACCATTAAAGAGGGTTTCACCTGTGTCAGCAGTAATGTAATATATGCGATTGTGTGCCGTAGATGCCAATCTAGTTACATA
Source organism: Lymnaea stagnalis (assembly GCA_964033795.1). NCBI lineage: Eukaryota > Metazoa > Mollusca > Gastropoda > Lymnaeidae > Lymnaea > Lymnaea stagnalis. Next base: position 1,947,687 of record CAXITT010000048.1, on the reverse strand, counting down.
GGTGAAACTGGGAGAAGATTGGCTGATAGGTTTCCTGAACATTTAAGGGATATTGAGCAATGTAAACCTTCCCCAGTCTCTTCTCATTTCAACAGAAAAGAACATAAAGGTGCATTGGATGTAACCATTAAGGCACTGATTTCATGCAGTAACACACCAGATAGGATTAAAATGGAAAATACATTTATTCAGCTGTTTGGCATCATATCTCCATATGGTATTAATCAAATAATTTCCTACTGATGTTTCTCTGTTTCCCTGTATTTCATTTATTTTCTTATTGCTGTGTGTTTATGTGTCCCTAGATATTCTGGTCCATTATTATTGTGGACCTTATTTTTCACAGTGTCAATATTTATATTCTCTAGCTTCCTGTGTTCCCACTTCCGGCGTCAACAAGACAACTACGCTCTTCCATTGACAATAGAACCCTCTCAATCCCAAGAACTAAAACTAAGACCATCGGTGAACGCTCCCACTTCCATGGGCCCACGTTCTGGAACCAGCTCCCCTTCGATTTCCGTCATTGTGAAACCTCGTCCATTTTCAAAAAGTCCCTTAAAACCCATCTGTTTAGGTCCGCCTATGACCTGTGATGAACCCTCCTTGCCCTGCCTCATTTTCTGTCTCGAGTTAATCCTGTAATATAGGCCAAAACGTGCCAAAGTGTCCTCGTTTTATAGCCATTTTAATTGTTTCTAATTTCTATAGTACAGTAGTTACTATCCTAATGTGTCATTTTTATTTTAGTTAGTTTACATGTTTTTAATAATTGTAAAGCGCTTAGAGCTTTAAGGTAAGCGCTATATAAAAATGCCTAAATAAATAAATAAATAAATATTTCTTGAGTTGTTTACTGTGCTCTGTTCTTTGTGACATTTTCATTTCTACCATTAGCTGAAGAGGGCTCTTTGCCGAAACGTCCTTATCTTTTTGTCCTGTTTCTCTAATTCAAGCTTCCACATACCTTGTTTTGCTATTTCATTCATTTACTAGACTTGAATGCAGTCCTTTCATTTATATTTTCTAAACCTATGCTAGATAGTTTTAACATTGCAAGCCTATGCTAGATAGTTTTAACATTGCAAGCCTATGCTAGATAGTTTTAACATTGCAAACCTATGCTAGATAGTTTTAACATTGCAAGCCTATGCTAGACCATCTGAAAACATTAAAAGAATAATTCCATTACGGTTTTAAATTTGTCATGAATATTTGTCAATTCCTCTAGGGCTGGTCAGCTAACAACAATAAGGCCAGTTTCATGACATGATCTCACCATGACATAAGTCAGTTTCACAAAATGATCTCACCATGACATAAGTCAGTTTTACAACATGATCTCACCTTGACATAAGCTAGTTTCACAACATGATCTCACCATGTCATAAGCCAGTTTCACAACATGATCTCACCATGACATAAGTCAGTTTCACAGCATGATCTGACCATGACACAAGCCAGTTTCACAACATGATCTCACCATGACATAAATCAGTTTCACAACATAATCTCACAATGACACAAGCCAGTTTCACAACATGATCTCACCATGACATAAGTCAGTTTCACAACATGATCTCATGACATAAGCCAGTTTCACAACATGATCTCACCATGACATAAGTCAGTTTCACAACATGATCTCACCATGACATAAGTCAGTTTCACAACATGATCTCACCATGACATAAGTCAGTTTTACAACATGATCTCACCATGTCAAAAGCCAGTTTCAAAACATGATCTCACCATGACACAAGCCATATGTTGGTTTATAGACTGACAGTAAATATCATGCTTAATTATTTTCAACAAAAATTATAATAATTACCTAACAGCAATGAGTGTCAAAAATTACTGTATCATGAATCTTTTCCTCTGCATATGCTAATATCATGTATTTCCCCTAGAGCTGTAAGTGACTTATTGTAAATGTGGTTTTTACCTGGGAAGGCTGTAATCTGATTATCTTACCTGGGAATGCTGTAACCTGATTATATCGGAGGTCAACAAAGGATAATCTGTGAAATGATGAAAAGAAGAACTGGAGAAAAGAAGAAAACAACCAATCAGCTGTGGGCAAAAGTTCTTGAAAATCATCAACACCAACAATAGATGAACAAGTCGCAATAGATGAACAAGTCGCAATAGATAAATAAGTCGGAATAGATAAACAAGTCGCAATAGATAAACAAGTCGCAACAGATAAACAAGTCGCAACAGATAAACAAGTCGCAACAGATAAACAAGTTGCAACAGATAAACAAGTTGCAACAGATAAACAAGTTGCAACAGATAAACAAGTTGCAACAGATAAACAAGTCGCAACAGATAAACAAGTCCCATTAGATAAACAAGTCACAATAGATAAACAATTCACAATAGATAAACAAGTTACAATAGATAAACAAGTCCCATTAGATAAACAAGTCACAATAGATAAACAAGTCACAATAGATAAACAAGTCCCATTAGATAAACAAGTCCCATTAGATAAACAAGTCCCATTAGATAAACAAGTCGCAATAGATAAACAATTCACAATAGATAAACAAGTCACAATAGATAAACAAGTCCCATTAGATAAACAAGTCACAATAGATAAACAAGTCACAATAGATAAACAAGTCCCATTAGATAAACAAGTCCCATTAGATAAACAAGTCCCATTAGATAAACAAGTCACAATAGATAAACAATTCACAATAGATAAACAAGTTACAATAGATAAACAAGTCCCATTAGATAAACAAGTCGCAATAGATAAACAATTCACAATAGATAAACAAGTCCCATTAGATAAACAAGTCACAATAGATAAACAAGTCACAATAGATAAACAAGTCCCATTAGATAAACAAGTCCCATTAGATAAACAAGTCCCATTAGATAAACAAGTCGCAATAGATAAACAATTCACAATAGATAAACAAGTCACAATAGATAAACAAGTCCCATTAGATAAACAAGTCACAATAGATAAACAAGTCCAATTAGATAAACAATTCACAATAGATAAACAAGTCACAATAGATAAACAAGTCGCAATAGATAAACAATTCACAATGGGATAAACAAGTCAATACATGAAAGGTGATACAAAAACAGTTTGATTTACATTATTGTTGGGTATGAAAGAGACATCAGACTTCTCCAGATGTTAGTTTGGCCAGACTTCTCCAGATGTTAGTTTGGCCAGACTTCTCCAGATGTTAGTTTGGCCAGACTTCTCCAGTTAGTTTGGCCAGACTTCTCCAGATGTTAGTTTGGCCAGCCTTCTCCAGATGTTAATTTTGCCAGCCTTCTCCAGATGTTAGTTTGGCCTGACTTCTCCAGATGTTAGTTTGGCCACACAAGTTTTGTTATAACAGTCTGCGTACATTTCATTTAACACTATGATTGGGTTTCTCTATAATCCATCCATCCATCCATCCATCTATACCTTAGGCACTACAGCCCATGTAGGGCTTAGGCCTGCCTCACTACTTCCTTCCAATCAGACCCAACTAATGCTTTTCTTTTCCATGTTTGGATTCCCAGTTGTAGATATTTTTACACATCATCCATCTATCTAAGCTTAGGTCAGCCTTTGAAGCATTTCCTCTAGGCTTTTGGTGATGCCCCTTCTTCACTCCTCTGTCATTTGGCATTCTCTCTAAGTGACCCACCCCCTTTTTTTTAATTTCTGCTACTAGCTTGGGATCCTGATAAAGACTGTATAATTCCTGGTTGGTTTGTATTCTCCATCCATCTTCATCCTTTGTTGGTCCATATATTTTCCTGAGAATTTTCCTCTCCCATGTGTTTAATAGGTTTTCTGCTGTTTTTGTTAGGGTCCAACCTAACCCTAACCCTAACCCAAGTTTCACTTGCATATTTAACAACTGGTCTGATCACAGTTTTATAAATAGTTTTCTTTGTTTCTCTTGTAATCTTTTTACTTTTGAGTATTTTCTGACTACTGAAGTATGCCCTGTTTCCGGCTGATATTCTCTTTATTTCTGTTGGTAATTCATTTCTTTCATTTCATAAAGATCCTAGATATTTGAATTGGTTTACTTTTTCAAAAGTCTGGTTTCTAATTTTATGGCTTCATCTATTTTCTCTTCTCTTATCACAGTCATGCATTTAAATTTTTTTTTAATAAAGGATATCGATATGTCTTTAATACTTTTCCCAAGCAATGCTATGTCATCAGCATATGCAAGATACTGAAAAGGTTGATTGTAGAGAGTGCCCATTGGTTGTGGGTCTTGGGTTTCCCTCAGAAATTATCCTGTTATTGTTCCTCAGGTGTCAGTCAATATGTATGCTTCTAATAACTCTCTCTAATGTTAGGTTAAAAAGCAGACAAGACAGTGAGTCTCCTTGTCTCAGGCCTCGTCTAATCTGAAATTCACTGGAATATTCTCCTGGAGTTTCTCTAAAATATGTAGATTATACTTTTCATCATAATGTGATGACTGTTTAAGAACACAACTGATCTGCAGGTGAGTAAAATACTTACAGGAATGTGGGTCAACAGGTTATGATGTAGACTTATGTTAATGAGTCCCCGCACGAGTGCCAGGTGTTCAGCTAAAGTTGACAGACAGTTGTGAGAGAGGTCTAAGCTGCACGTATCCATACAATGGAAGCCAAGACGAGGAGGCAACTCAAACAACTGCATGTGGCTGGAGATACAAAATAACAAGACCTTACTGTTACAGTCAATGCCATGTGGCTAGAGATACAAAATAACAAGACCTTCCTGGGACAGTCAACGCCATGTGACTGGCATGTGACTGAAGATACAAAATAACAAGACCTTACTGGGACAGTCAATGCCATGTGACTGTCATGTGACTGAAGATACAAAAATAACAAGACCTTACTGGGACAGTCAACTCCATGTGACTGTCATATGACTGAAGATACAAAATAACACAACCTTACAGGGACAGTCAACGCCATGTGACTGGCATGTGACTGAAGATACAAAATAACAAGACCTTACTGGGACAGTCAACTCCATGTGACTGTCATATGACTGAAGATACAAAATACCACAACCTTACTGGGACAGTCAACGCCATGTGACTGGCATGTGACTGAAGATACAAAATAACAAGACCTTACTGGGACAGTCAACTCCATGTGACTGTCATATGACTGAAGATACAAAATAACACAACCTTACTGGGACAGTCAACGCCATGTGACTGGCATGTGACTGAAGATACAAAATAACAAGACCTTACTGGGACAGTCAACTCCATGTGACTGTCATATGACTGAAGATACAAAATAACACAACCTTACTGGGACAGTCAACGCCATGTGACTGGCATGTGACTGAAGATACAAAATAACAAGACCTTACTGGGACAGTCAACTCCATGTGACTGTCATATGACTGAAGATACAAAATAACACAACCTTACTGGGACAGTCAACGCCATGTGACTGGCATGTGACTGAAGATACAAAATAACAAGACCTTACTGGGACAGTCAACGCCATGTGACTGTCATGTGACTGAAGATACAAAATAACACAACCTTACTGGGACAGTCAACGCCATGTGACTGGCATATGACTGAAGATACAAAATAACAAAACCTTACTGGGACAGTCAACGCCATGTGACTGTCATATGACTGAAGATACAAAATAACACAACCTTACTGGGACAGTCAACGCCATGTGACTGTCATGTGACTGAAGATACAAAATAACACAACCTTACTGGGACAGTCAACGCCATGTGACTGTCATGTGACTGAAGATACAAAATAACACAACCTTACTGGGATAGTCACGTGATAAAAAATGTATTATACTCAATCCCAACTTCATATTGTATAACTCAGAATATAGCGGTAAAAACTAAAAACATATACAGCCTTGTGGCTACAAAATCCATGGTTACAGGTTACGGTGCATACCCTGACAGAAGTCTATCGGGTGCTACCCTGACTGAAGTCTATGGGGTATACCCTGAGAAAAGGCTATGGAAGTCTACAGGGTATACCCTGACCAAAGCCTATGGGGTATACCCTGAGAGAAAGCTTTGGGGTATACCATGAGAGAAAGCTTAGGAGTATACCCTGAGAGAAAGCTATGGGGTATAGCCTGATAGAAGTCTACAGGGTATACCCTGACTAAAGCCTATGGGGTATACCCGTACAGAAAGCTATGGGGTATACCATGAGAGAAATTATCAATAAATTGATCGTGGGCCCTTAAGATATAGAAGAAGAAGAAGAATGAGCTAGGATGACATAACGCTTAAAGGGAGAAAGCTATGGGGCATACCCTGAGAGTAAACAATGGGACAAACCCTGACAGAAGGTTATGGGGTAAACCCTGACATTGACAGTATGATGCATACAATTCTGTCTTCAGAAACATGGCTGATGCCAAACTGAGTAGGACACTGCTGAATCTCACCAACTGTGTGTAAAAAAAAAAGGGGGGGGGGTGTGGATNCTGGCAACCTTTTTGGAGGTACTGAACCCCACCAGTTTCATAGGCGCATTCGCCGAACCCTTCTTAATAGGAAAAATAAAACATGATTTTTATTTTTATTATTTTTTTTTTTTGGACCTCTGCCGAACCCCTGAGACTGACTCACCGAACCCCTGGGGTTCGATCGGAGCCATGTTAAGAACCACTGGCTTAGATTGACTACTGTATCATTCATATTAACAACTTACCTCAGATTGATTACTCTATCATTCATAATTTCACTTCTTGACCAAGGCATGTAGGCGACGGGACGTCCTTGATGACCCCCACTTTGACAACCTCCGACGTTCTCACAACATTCATGGCACAACCCTTGTACGCAGTGCCTCTCCCATGAGCCACCATTGCATCTATCAACGGAAAAATACAAATATAATTGTGTAAGACATGAAATTAAATAACTTATTGCTACATTTGTTTTGGAATATTTCGGTACTCTGGATTCCTTATTTATCCCTTGCCAACATATAGCATTATCATGTCACAAAGGGTTCAAAATAATTATAAAATCAGTGATTCCAAAACCATTCTGGTGTTAAGTGGTCAGATTAAATTCTATATTTCATAAGCTCATTAAATAAATTTCTGATGATGCAAGAATTGTACTATTTGTTACATTTCTCACAGCACACCACGCATCAAGAGTGATAAAACATGTGCCAAGTGTCTTTCTTCTTTGTATGGCTACTTTATAAGAAATATATGACTTACAGGTAAAAAAAAAAAAATTAAGCAAAAAAAATAATAACAACAATTTACTGACTTTAAACATTTTTGGCTTGAATGTCTGTTCTGCTGAGAAGCACTTTCCTGTTAGAACATATTTGAATTTCATTTTCACACAAACAAATCACAGAAACAACTGCATAGACACAAATTTTGTTGAAACATTTTGGTGCTTGAAGTATAAAGCATGCACTATGCGAAATTCCAGTTTCTCAAATCAGATTACTTTATAGATCAATGATGTTATTATGTCAAATTATACTAATTGATTTATGCAACATGATATCTATATTTTTTCCTTTCAATTTAAAAATTTTATTTTCTCTCGCTAACCTTTTGTTTCCTTTTGTAAACGAAATCCTTGGACTGGCATGTGATGTATGCAAATCTGTCGAGGTCGTGTAACATTAAACTTTGATTTTGTAGAGCATTCTCAGATTCATCATTTTCCGTCCAAAAAGTACGAGGCGGCAGGAGTTTGACATGCTGGCCATGTCTGACGTTGTTGATGAAAGTATAAATATGTCTCAGTGCTCCCACAACTGAAAGTTTAAGAACAATTTTAGAAATTTGTTTTTTCCCCACTCCAAGATCCATTCCAGGATTAATGAAAATATCAAGAGTAAAAAGAAATCAATTTAAACTGGCAACTGAGTTGAATCATGAAACGTTTGTGAAAAGTCCAAACTTAAAATTGAAGGGTTAAATAGGTCGGACTCATTTTCTAGGTCCTCAACATCCCTGCCGAGCCAACTCAAGAAACTTGATAGGTCCTCAACATCCCTGCCGAGCCAACTCAAGAAACTTGATAGGTCCTCAACATCCCTGCCGAGCCAACTCAAGAAACTTGATAGGTCCTCAACATCCCTGCCGAGCCAACTCAAGAAACTTGATAATATCAAGAACTTTTTAAATTTTATTTAAATTAAATTTGTTTTTGTTCGTGTTCGACTGGCTGGCAAAATCTTCGGACCGCTAATTGGCCCACTTCCCATCAACCGATCAAGCTGAAACTTGGCAAATAGACTCATTGCTGATGAGCCTGGGGTGGGGGTGGTGGTGGGGGAAGATCACTATTTGGGGGATTCTTATAAAAAGTGTTACTTGTAACCATGTTTGTTGAATTTTCAACACGCCCCCCCCCCCCACCACAATATTACATTAATTTATTTATTTATGTGAAAAACTTTGATTTTAGGGGTAGTTTAATTTATTAGTGACTTTAGTACCATGAAAAGTATCAGAGTAGTCTTTCATGATTGCTGGTAGCAATAATAACCCAACTTATTATACTTTGTATGTTTAATGGTTGTACAGAGAAACTGTGACTCCCTGGAAGACATGGAACTACTGATTACCAGAAAGAACCCAATATCCGAGGTTCACCTGATGGAAAGGAGAACTGGTTATTATCTAAGGTATTATAATTTGAGATCTGCTGATCACCAGAAGAACTGATGATTACCTGAGAGAGCTGGGATTTACCTGAGAGAACTGGGATTTACCTGAGGTTAAAGCAGGCGAGCTGCTGACACCTGAAAGAGGAACAGCTGATTAGACGAGAGATCAAAATAAATGCTGATTACCTGAGAGAACAGAAGAACTGGTGATTACAGTAAACACAACAATATTGTGAATATTGCCTTCTAGAACCATTTCTTTTACCGTCCGCGCCACTTCATCTACCATCCACATGACTACTTAGATCTTGTTTTATTCCTAACAATGAAAGAAAAGACATTAAGAAATCATCAAATAACTTGATACTGAATTTTGATGAATTCTTTTTTATGCATGACCGAAAATACGATGTCGTCAGTGACATTGTCAATGTAACAAACTGAAATTTGAGAATAAATAGATTCATAAAAAAATAATAGTATAGAAATTGAAATTTGTATAGTCTCTACAAGACAATAAGCCTTTAAGACCAGTGACTGTGACTCATTTATATTCAGAAAGTGACTGCACTGCTACGTTATCGATACACCCAATGACCTATATATCTTAGTATCAATAAATACTATGACACATATGCAAATAACGGGCAAATGTCAATGCATAGGCATAGAGAGAGAAACATAAAATTCTACAAACTACATCTACTGCTAGAGTGGTAAAATCAAATTCAAAAATTGCTCCTAGTAATTAACTTTGCCATCTTTGCCTTGTAAGTTATTGACATTTAGTTTAACTTCAAATGTGTTGCTTCAACTTTCAACTAAATATTTAAAATTTTTAAAGCATTGAGAGAAAGCATTGTTCATTCACTTCACATCGATTTATTTAATAAATAGAACAAAATTAATACAGAGTCTGGTGTGCAGAAGGCTGGCATAAGCAGGTACTTTGGTAAAAAAAAAAAAAAATATTTTAATGAACCAATGACATAATTTTTAACAAAATTAAGACACCCGAATCACATTTGTAGCTCTTGTAATTTTAAAATAATCAATGTTGGAACAACGGTTATTTTTGTTCCTTTTAACAATGCATTTTTCTCCACATTTTGTTTTGCATAGAGGTAGGTGAGATCCCTCAGTGATTCCCTAATGTGTTCACTGTAATCTACAGCCCTGCCACCACCTAACTGTCTAATGTCTCATGTAAGTTGTTTTGTAGGTGCAGTGGAGATATGTATTTCATGGATGTGATTGCCATCAATGCTGGTAGAGTTCACGATAATTTTACATTATCATAGGATGATAAGGCCTCGCCCATTTGTAAGTTGGCCTAAATTTCCAACTCACAAGACATCTGAGCCACTGTTGTCTGACTAGGCATTGATATCAGTGTTTTTCCAGTCATTTGCTGAATGGAGAATTGAAGTAAATCTCCAACAGCACAGACAAGAAAAGTGATTTGTACATCACCATTCTTGGGAAGAAATCATACGTTTTACCATCTTTTGTTTATAGTACGTTTGTATTATCTGTATTCTCTTCCAATAATGTACATGCAAGATTATCAATTATCTGGTTCAGTTGAATGATTTCTTTATTTTGTTTGTGGCTCTGAGCCTCCTGGATCTGAGCCTCCTGGGACTTAATGAGCAATTTAGATCTATATTTTTCTTAACATCTTCTAAATATTTATGTGATCTTTTTAGACTCCCAATTAGAACTTTAAGCATGCTTTGCTTTGAAAGATTTAAAGATGAATTTTGCTTTACTAAAACTCTATTTCTTTGTTCCTTTATGAATAGTACTCAATAGTCGTTTTACTTTTTGGTTAACCTTTTTATCTTTAAATTGCTTTTTAATGGTTTCTTTTAGACTTTTAAGTCTTTTGTTTTTATTGCAAGGTTCTCATTCCCTTTTATCTTTACAGAGCAATTAAGACAATTCTTTCTTAAGGTTAAAATCTCATGGACAATGGGGATGGACCTGGGTAACTAGTGGATGGACCTGGGTCATTGGTGGATGGATCTAATCCAGGTTCTGACGTCCTAACATTTTGAATATGTTCATCTAAGTTAGATTTTGGAACATTAAAAATAGTAAAATTTTCTGACAAATGTTTCACTATGTCATTCCAATGCACTATTTTGTGTTTAAATAAATATGTATACATATCATGATACAAATTACTTATTTTTAAGGTAGGTACTTAAGTTAAAAAAAATAATAAAAAATTAAAAATAATTTGTTTGATATTACAGTTATTTGGAGCAAATTTCAAATGAAAAAACTGAAACAATGATCAACTTTTTAGCTTAAGTACTTTTTGAGCTAAGAATTTTTAAATTGTCAGTTCGTTTGGTGTTTTTTACTATAGACAAAACCTCAACATTTTGTGACCTCATTCCGCTGATTGCGTCATGTGCAATGACTATATAGTTTATATAAGGCAATGCATCCCCTTATTACTAAAGTACTGTTTAGGGTCGACTTATTTTAAACTTTCAACTTTGGCACATGAATAATCAATTAAAGCTTTCCCTGACCAATGGTTTAATAGTTTTTGCACATGGCAAACTTTTATGAATGAAACTCTGAGGTAGTACTATGATATGGCCATTATCCAAGTGGCTATGAACCACGTTTTGAACACAGAAAATTCTGATCATTTATAGTATGGACTCTACCAGGTTTTTAAAACCCAAACTAAAACATTCCAGTTTAAATGTCTTCAAAATGCAAAAATGCATTCTCAAACACAGGTTATCAAATATTTTGATATACATAGTGGTAATAATTGAATATTTCCTAAGCTAAGTATTGGCGCCTTTCGCCATTTAAAAGGGGCGTGGTCACTAATCCAAAATGCATAATGAGGAGAATTGTGAAAATGTTTCATGAGCTGGCGCAATGAAATTTTGCACACATATACTTCAATATAATATGCGGATCTACAATTAATATGAAAGACCTACTTTTAATAATTCTATAAAAATTTAAGGTCAAAAGATGCCTTATATTGACATAAAATTTTCTTCACTTAAAGTTGATATAAAGAACAAAAAAACTCAATGGGAATGAAGGTCAAAAGTTCTCCTAATGTGAATGGGCGGAGTCAGACCTTAATTATGGGCGGAGTCAGACCTTAATTATGGGCCAAGACCTCATGTATTATTAAAACGACGCTCATATAAAAAAACTAAAATCTCGGATTCCATTGCGCCGACCCCAATTTCCGATACAAATTTTCTAGGAGTGTCCTTTGCTTTACCGAAGTACCTATTTTAAGGATAACTTATGAATATTACTTTTATCGAACTCCATAACATTTGGAGTTGGTAGTTTTTGGGTAAAACGCCAACATAGCATCGGTATTTAATAACATTAAAATAGACCCAAAACAGCTTTTTAATAAATAACATGAAAATGCACCCAAAAAAACTGTAGTTAACACAGTTTCAAGATTATTTAAATCACCATTCTACTCTGGACCATAACACACTGTCTAATCATGGATAGTTATCGACAAGCGTAATCAGGAAGTTCGGAAACATGTCTGTGTGCCGAAACTGGTTACGATAGGCAAGTTCTTGCAGATATGACGGAAACAATGCACGACTAGTTCCTAATTGTTTTATCAACTTCCGCTTCGTTCCCATCCACATGTTTTTGATGTCATCAGGATCCACAAAATTACGCTCGTGAACAACAACAGAATGCTTTTATATTCCGTGTCCGATTTGATCTATGTGTGCGTATGCAGCCCAGCCATCAGAAACGATGTGTGTCCCTTGAAAGATGTGAGCTTCTATACAGGCTGGTAGTGTGTCTGCGCGCCTGTCAGGCACTTCCAAAAAGAAGCACTTGCCACTTCCACGCTCGATGCCACCAAAGACCCAGTCACCATCCCGCCACTGAGCACAATGATATTTCCTCTGGAAATATTTTGTTTCATCTATCTCCACAATTATAAGTTCTCCATTTACGTCTATTCCACCAATTTCGGTCGCATTACTTTCCAGCCAAGTTCCACTCTTCTCTTGCATGTAGTTGCACCAATCAATTACAAGTTTTTTGGCAACAGCTGCCTCGTGCTGTATCTGCATCTGTGGCATATCGTATGACCAACAATACACCATGGCCACAATTTGTTGTAATGATAACTGACTGCATGAAAAGAAAGAATTGTGTTGCACAGATAGGCCGCACCCACAATGGCCGTATGCTCATCTCCTACCATCAATTCCCTGCTGATACCGATTCAATGTGCACGGCTGATTGCATATTCCGCATGATACTGAGTTGCGAATCACATGGCGGCAGGCACACCACTGTAATGCCGAATCAGGTTGTTGCAAGGGCAAGTGTGGTCAAAGCGTCGACAATCCCCACACTTCATTTAACATGTAGTTTTTACTCAGTATTTCATTCGGTGGTACAATAGTCATTGACCCTCATGGTCTTCCTACCATTGTGGATTTAAATGATTTAATTTCTTTTAACGTAGAAACTTCCTGTTGTCTGCTAAAGTATTTCCAGTATGGTAATGGGTGCCGTCTATCTAAGTATGTAACTACCGACGCTATATCAGAGTTTTACCAGTTTTTGCATCTCTAAAAGAATTGCCTTTTTTTATTTGCATTAAGCTCATTAAGCCTGTTAATGATGTGGCCATTGGTAAAAACAAAGTCATTGCCAAGATTGTCGTAAGAGCTTAAAATATCATTTAGATCCCTAATACTACTAATACTATTTCTTTTTAGTAATAGTCTTCTTGATTGAGATTGCTTCTGCCTCTGCCATTCTGGAATTTCATTTTTAAAAATCAATTAAATTTAAAGAATTATGCAACAATAAAAAAAATGAAATTCTCTGCATAATAGATTGATACAAATATGTATTAATAGTAAAATATTAAATACAGGCTACCTCGTTATAGATACTTCGATGAAACAAGGGAGAATACTACTTTTTGTGTATCGGAAATAGAAATCGGCGCAGAAAAATACGAGTTTTTAATTTTCCGATGTGTGTGTCTATTTATTATTAAATTACTACTTTCGATATATATTTGAGTTCCGTTTTCGGACTTATAATTAGGTAGACATCTTGGCCTACATTTTAATCAATTTCTTTTTTATTTACAATCAGTCAGCTTTGAGAAAATCCTTGGTAAATATAAGGCAACTTTCATCATTAAAATTATGTCAAAGTAAAAGATTTGTCACTACCAAATTTTTTTTACCGGTACATCTGGGGAATGTACTGATCTACATGTATGCCAATTTTCACAGCGATATGTGTCTTACGATAGGCGCTATGTTTCTACACGTTCGCAGCAGGTCATGCAGTTCGCTCAACCTAATTTCGCCATGGGGTGGGCCACGCCCCCTTTTTAATGGCGGAAGTTGCTGATACTTAGGAAATATTAATTTATTACCACTATTTACATCGAAATATTTGATAACTTGTGTTTCAGAATGACTGAGAATGCATTTTGAAGACATTTAAACTGTAATGTTTTAATTTGAGCTTTAACAACCCGGTAGAGTCCATATTATAAATGATTAGAATTTACAGTGTGCAACACATTGTCATTGGCAATCATTCACAGCCACTTGCATAGTGGCTGTATCATAGTAGTAGTAGTAGGGGTAATAAGGGGAGAGACAACAATCAGGTTAGTACAAAATAAAATGAGTAAAACAGAGTAGGGTTGAACCTGAAAAAATAAACGCAACAAAACAGCGAACGTGTCGGCAGAAAGCCTTCGTCAGCGAACAAAACAACAGAAAAAACAGTATAAAAATAAAAATAAGAAATAGCACTTAGCTGGTAAGTAGTATCTGTGGACAGCAATATAAGTGTGCACAGTATATATAAAACTTCATAGCTCAAAAAGTACTTAAGCTAAAAAGTTGATTCTGGTTTAATTTTTTTATTTGAAATTTGCTCTAACTAACTACTAACTGTCATTAAAAAAATTTCAATTTTTTTACATTTTGTATTCAAGTACCTACTCCTTAAAATAAATTCTAAATAATTCGTAAATATTAAATAATAGTAGTCTTAGTCACTCTTAGTCTTAAATAGGGGTGTGCCGGACCCCGGTCCGGAATCCGGTTCCGCCGGATTTTGCACTATCCGGTGAAATCCGGTTCCGCCGGATTTACATGTATCCGGAACAACCGGATTCCGGAATCCGGAATAATCCGGATTTCGGAATTTGCCAGATTTTGTGACTCACCGGATCATAATCTGAAATAAAAGTAATTCTCTTTCCCGAATTTCACACGATCACGATACATTAATCGATTGTTTCGAGCGTTGAGCTTGTTTAATGTTTAATATTCCGTACATACCAGAGGCTAGAGTCAGCACCGCTAATAGTGGCCAATAGTGTAGGGACTTTGATAAGAAAATGTAAACTTTTTGTAAAAATAAACCAATGGCATAGTTGAAAAGATGTAATTTTTTAAAGAATTATAACACCAAAATCATATTTTTAGCTGTTGTAGTTTTAAAGTTATGAATTTTTAAAGTACGACTTGGTTTGTCATTTTTTAACATGGACTGCATCTCCACATTCTGTGATCTCATTCCACCAATCCCGTCATGCGCAATGACTATATAGTTTATATAAGGCAACGCATTCCCTGCCTTATCACTAAAATACTGTTTAGACTTAGTTTAAACTTTCAACTTTGGCACATGAATAATTAATTAAAGCTTTCCCTGACCAATGGTTTAATAGTTTTTGCACACGGCAAACTCTTATGAATGAAACTCTGAGGTAGTACTACGATACAGTTATGCAAGTGGCTGTGAATGGTTGCCAATGACAACGTGTTGCACACGGTAAATTCTGATCATTTATAATATGGATTCTACCGGGTTGTTAAAGCTCAAATTAAAACATTCCAGTTTAAATGTCTTTAAATGCATTCTGAAACACAAGTTATCAATTATTTTGATGTAAATAGTGATAATAAATTAATATTTCCTAAGTATCGTCAACTTCCGCCATTAAAAAGGGGGGCGTGGCCAACCCCATGGCGAAATTAGGTTGAGCGAGCTGCATAACCTGCTGCGAACGCGTAGAAACATGGCGTCTCTCGTAAGACACTTATCCAAATGGAACGGAACTCAAATATATATCGAAAGTACTAATTTAATAATAAATAGACACACACATCGGAAAATTAAAAACTCGGATTTTTTGGCGCCGATTGCGAATTCCCATACACAAAAAGTAGTAGTCCACCTTGACTTACCGAAGTATCTACCAATAGTACCAAAATCCGGAATCCGGGAGAAACCGGTATCCGGATCCGGCGGATTTCGCATAAGAAAATCCGGATCCGGATCCGGTTGGAAAAAACGGATCCGGCACACCCCTAGTCTTAAACTTAAGTCTTAAGTAGTTTACAGTTTAGTAGTAGTACAAGTACAAGTACAAGTAACCACAAGACAACATTTTGTTTTAGACATTAAAATTTAATCAGTACAAAAAATTGCTTAACTATTTTACAAACCCACTATAATATGTTTTGTATTCTATAACGTTAATATTTGGTGGTCATGAAGACAATAGTGAAATTTATTATGCATTTCTACTGACTCAGTAAACCACATTTCTATCAATCGAGCCCATGTTTTGTCAACAGCAGATTAACCTAACTTTCTTTATTGACATTTGGATGTCGTAAAAAGGAATTTTACAACAAAATTTTCATCGTTGTCGTAAAAATAGCTTTTCTTAACTCGCCAACCTTTTCATAATTATTTCATTTGTTTAAAAAATAATAATAGATACAATTGATAATTTGTAGCATATTCGATAATTTAATAAAACTTTAACACACTTATATAATGTAATGCATAATTTGTAGTTTTAAAGGTGTATTACTTATTAAATACTAGATATATTTTCTTCAAAAGAATATAATTTGGCGGAATTTATATAGGATTAACCAATAAATGCGAACAATTTCTGGAAAAAATTATGGCGGATGCTTAAAACTTACTTCAAACCCCAACACATTCTAATTATGAACGAATGAAAGGTGTATCCCAAATAAAGTATTTGTACAATACTTGTAAGTGTAAGTCTACCATTCGTACTGTAATTATAAGCTCAGTTCTGGTGTTAGGACGTTGGTGCTGGTTAATCATGAGTTGTAATCAGTAAGCTAATTTCTGACGGAGTGGATATCAATTTCAATTAATAATACTATTAATAATAGTAATTGAGATTGAAATTCTCTATCAATTTATGTCAATTTAGTCATTTAATCATAAATAGTTTAATAAAATTAAAATAGCATATGTATTGATAAGGCCTATTGAATTTTTCTCCGTGCCAAACTCACGTCTGATAAAATGGGGATGGTAGATACTTCGATAAAACAAGGGAGACTACTACTTTTTGTGCATCGAAAATGGGCGTCGGCGCTGAAAAATCAGAGTTTTTAATTTTCCGATGTGTGTGTCTATTTATTATTAAATTAGTTCTTTCAACATATATTTTAGTTCTTTCGGCCTTATAATTTGGAAGACATCTTGGCCTACATTTCCATCCAGCTATTTTGCTTTTTTCAATCGACCTTCATTTTGAAAATCTTTGGTATATATAAGGCATCTTCGGATACAAACTTTTTTATGAAATAAAAGGAACAGGTCTTTCATATTAAATTGTGTAAAGCATTAGATATTGATAAGTATCTGTGCCAATTCTCATTGATGTAGGTCGTTTCCCACGTTCGCTACGCTTCTCCCAGTGACCCATATCACCATAAGGGGCCTCAGCCTTATTTCGACATGGCGTGGGCCACACCCCCTTTTTAATGACGGAAGTTGCAGATACTTAAGAAATATTTAATTATTACAACTATATACATCAAAATATTTGATAACTTGTGTTTCAGAATGCATTTTGAAGACATTTAAACTGGAATGTTTTAATTTGAGCTTTAAAAACCCTGTAGAGTCCATATTATAAATGATCAGAATTTTCCGTGTGCAACACGTTGTCATTGGCAACCATTCACAGCCACTTGCATAACGGTTATATCCTAGTACTATCTCAGAGTTTCATTCATAAGAGTTGGCCGTGTGCAAAAACTATTAAACCATTGGTCAGGGAAAGCTTTTATTAATTATTCATGTGCCAAAGTTGAACGTTTAAAATAAGTCGACACTAAACAGTATTTTAGTGATAAAGGTTGAGATAAAGTGCTGGTTTAACTATTTACATAAAGAAACAAAAATAGTAATAAAACAAAAATGTTAAAATCTAAAGAGTTTAAAGAAAAAATTTCTGCTTGTACGTAAATTTTGTGGTGAGCATAGTCAATGACCTGCGGCCGCTCCCTTTCTTCACGTAATTTCAGCTGGTACATAAATTTCAGGATGAACTTAGCTACTTTGTTGTGTCCCTCTAGATATGCAGCAAGAAGTTTCAACGACCTGCGGTCGCATCTTTTTAGCCATAATTTCAGCATGTACATGCCCCATTTTCTCAACTAAAACAGGATTGCAGCTACAGTTACACACTGTGGTAAGAAAACTGTCAAAATAAAGAAAAGCAATACAAAATAATTGTCAAATAATTAAAACCCAAATTACAGTTTCATAGAATACACTTTTACACACTTCATTTCAAGTTCTACCAAAACAAAAAGAAAATCCAAAAGTTATCAGAAAAGCAATACTACATAATAATTAAACTCATTTTCCAAAATGACGTAAAATTTAAATATAATTAACCAACCAATGAAATTCTAATTATTATATTTATAATAAACTATCTGATCAAATTGTTGTATTAAGAAAAGTTAACTCTAGTGACAACAAGAAAAACAACAAAAGGGAGAGAATGCTACACAGACACAAGCCATGGCGCAGAGAATGTAAACTGACCACTTTTTTTTTTAGTGAATTGTAGATTGTAGAGAATTTCGGCAACCCTCCTAAGTCCGTTCCGGCTGCTCTTAAATTATTTTGAATGAAAAAATTGTAACGCACAGTGTGTATTGTTAGAAAACAGCAGAAATGTCAATCATATCTTTTGCAAATAACTGTCACTTTACAAACCAGTCGGTAAATACTAAATATTGTAATTGGCGCATATCATTTGCAAATAGCAGCATAAAATTCGCGGAGTTTACGTTTCGCATGCATCCAAAGTCCTTCAATAGTTTCTGTGTGAATGTCCTGGTCTACTGGATCAACAAATTCACGCACATGCTCTATGACAGCGTGATCATAAATCCCGTTGTTGAGCTAAGTGACATTTTGATATCCTGGCCAAGCGTCCGTGATGAAAGTTGTCCCTGGCAAAATATTATTAGTGATAATGCGCTCAATCTTAACACAATTTGCCATGATTTAACAAATTTATTGAAATATATACGCAAAAATTAATTTCGAAAAAAAATGATACCTAAGACTTTTAAGTAAGGAGTAATCATTGGAAATAATTTGGGACCAGACTACGGAGGATTGCAAGAATTTCTATTCTCCTACTAAGCCTACTTGTTTCAACTACTAAGTGTGTGTATTTGATTTCATTAGTACCTGAATGGGACAATAATCAGCTAATATGAACTATGAGGCAACAAACAGAACACTCATTTTTAGACTGCTGAATCCAAAACTCCACTAACTTGTCTTTCACTCTGTCATACAACACTGGTTAGCACTTGTCCATGTCTGAATTTCACAGTCTCTCTTAACTCTCAAAAGACTAGATTTTTCCAGTTTTTAATGACCTTGAATACATCTTTTTCATCAATGTGTCTCATGGCTGTAATTTTGTAGCTACCTACAAGTATTATATATCATTTTAAAGGTAATTGGATTTGGATGCTCTTTAATTGATATTTGTGTTTGTTCAAAATATCCTTGCTAAATTAAATTTTGTATTATTTTTGGGGAAAAAAATATTTTTTTAAAGTGGACAAAAACATAACATCACAGCTTTACAAAGAAGGAAAAAAAGTGTTTCTATTTATATCAATAACATTTATATTTTATTAGAATGTGTCCAGTACTACAAAACATATTCAAATTTCAAAAGAATAGACTCATAAATAAAAAATGTATGACTTTTTGTAGTCAACATATCATTCAAGGAAATATTGCTTGAAAAAGTCAAAATATTTTTTTTTTAAATAATAATTTTTTTTTCCAAAGGAAAACATATACTGCATCAAATTATCTCTTAGAAAATTATTAGTAAGTATTATTTTAGAATAAAAGTTAAGAAAAAGAAACAAATTTTAATAGATATACATTTTTTATGCATCCCGAGATACTGATCAAATGACGTAATCCTTCGCCAAGACCATGCATATAAAATTTTGAAAACAATTTCTTTATTTGTTAAAACATAAAAATGTATCAAAAACAAAGCCTGTGACATATGCTCTGGCCATTTTACCCTGTAACACATAATTACATTATTTTGTTATTAATGTTATTGTCAGATCGCGGAGCACGCAAAAAGATTTTGGGCCTTACAGCAATGGGTTCATCATCAAAGATGTCCTATGTTCCCTAAATTGTTCATTAATTGCAACATTATCTTAATTAGGGGTGTGCCGGATCCGTTTTTTCCAACCGGATCAGGATCCGGATTTTCTTATGCGAAATCCGCCGGATTCGGATCCGGATTCCGGAATATTCCGGTTTCTCCCGGATTCCGGATTTTGGTACTATTGGTAGATACTTCGGTAAGTCAAGGTGGACTACTACTTTTTGTGTATGGGAATTCGCAATCGGCGCCAAAAAATCCGAGTTTTTAATTTTCCGATGTGTGTGTCTATTTATTATTAAATTAGTACTTTCGATATATATTTGAGTTCCGTTCCATTTGGATAAGTGTCTTACGAGAGACGCCATGTTTCTACGCGTTCGCAGCAGGTTATGCAGCTCGCTCAACCTAATTTCGCCATGGGGTTGGCCACGCCCCCCTTTTTAATGGCGGAAGTTGACGATACTTAGGAAATATTAATTTATTATCACTATTTACATCAAAATAATTGATAACTTGTGTTTCAGAATGCATTTAAAGACATTTAAACTGGAATGTTTTAATTTGAGCTTTAACAACCCGGTAGAATCCATATTATAAATGATCAGAATTTACCGTGTGCAACACGTTGTCATTGGCAACCATTCACAGCCACTTGCATAACTGTATCGTAGTACTACCTCAGAGTTTCATTCATAAGAGTTTGCCGTGTGCAAAAACTATTAAACCATTGGTCAGGGAAAGCTTTAATTAATTATTCATGTGCCAAAGTTGAAAGTTTAAACTAAGTCTAAACAGTATTTTAGTGATAAGGCAGGGAATGCGTTGCCTTATATAAACTATATAGTCATTGCGCATGACGGGATTGGCGGAATGAGATCACAGAATGTGGAGATGCAGTCCATGTTAAAAAATGACAAACCAAGTCGTACTTTAAAAATTCATAACTTTAAAACTACAACAGCTAAAAATATGATTTTGGTGTTATAATTCTTTAAAAAATTACATCTTTTCAACTATGCCATTGGTTTATTTTTACAAAAAGTTTAAATTTTCTTATCAAAGTCCCTACACTATTGGCCACTATTAGCGGTGCTGACTCTAGCCTCTGGTATGTACGGAATATTAAACATTAAACAAGCTCAACGCTCGAAACAATCGATTAATGTATCGTGATCGTGTGGAATTCGGGAAAGAGAATTACTTTTATTTCAGATTATGATCCGGTGAGTCACAAAATCTGGCAAATTCCGAAATCCGGTATATTCCGGAATCCGGTTGTTCCGGATACATGTAAATCCGGCGGAACCGGATTTCACCGGATAGTGCAAAATCCGGCGGAACCGGATTCCGGACCGGACTCCGGCACACCCCTAATCTTAATGCTGATACAGTTTTTTGTATTTTGCATTGAGATACATAAGAGTCTCCCAATTTTGCACATCATGTTTCCTTTATTTTCAGTATCAGAAACTTTTAGGAAACTCAATATAGCCTTGAATATGTCCTTAGTCATAATCGCCTTGCTTATTGTCCATCATAAAAGGATTTCCTGGTCATTTCTTGTAAAATTAAGAGCTTGATAAGTCTTGCATTCATAATAAATCCACTTAGTAGATAAAACTCCTCTTCAATGATATTATAATGGTACCAATTTTTTAAAGCAGAAAGTTTATTCGGTCCATTGTCCTGCGCACACGGCTTACTAATAACCAACCAAATCTGTAGAAAAATACAGTTTGAAAATCTCTATTTAATTTTTAAATCTCCTTATACCCTCTCTTGTTTCAACATCAGGAAGCAATATGCTTTGTCAAAATATCTATTAAAAAAATTATTAGTTTAGGTAAAATAAAAAATTTACAATATAAATAAAAAGATTTCAAAATATTAAACAATCTGCCTAAATTACTTTTACTTCAACTTTTCATTGAAAAGGGAACACAGCTGATTTTTGCAGTATAATAGCCTTGGCCTTGTATGGCACTGTCTACATTTTGCTAACTGAAACATAATAATATTAAAATAATTTTATAACTACAAATTAGTTTCAATTAAAACAAATAAATAATGTAATCTATTTAAGAATTTTATAATACTGGAACTTGAATAAAACTAATGTTAGGGCTAATAATAGTGCTAAGAAAGTATCACAGTATGCGTGAGTAGAGTATGAATGAAAAAAGTAAACAAACCTTGTATACTATTATTATGATGATAATTTACAGTATTCTCTGTATCAGGCACATCTGTAGTGATATCTTCATCAAAAATATTCCTCTAAGTAAGAATAATTGTCCATTTCAAGCTTATATTGAGAATCAGACTCCATAGCAATGCTTTAGTGTGTAGTAACAGTGAACTGGTCTTGTGGCAAAACATGTGTAAATTGTGTAACATAGCGAAAAATGAAATTTAAGAATGGACAAGTTGCTACTAGATTTTTTCAAGAACTAGTAGTATAAACGATTTTTCTTTATTGCCAAATAGAAATTTAACATGCCAAAATAGTAAATCTTTATTTTCGCCTTTTAATATTATATTTATATATATTTTAGGTTGTTGTTTTTTTTCACTCGCCAGATATGACCTATTTTTCAGTCTCTGGTCTATTCAGAGTTAATGTTATTTTGTCTCCCTGACACAATCTCTACTGAATATTCTGAGTATTTACTCATACACCCTGGTTAGTATGCCGCTCTGATCTCAGAATAAATGTTAATTCTCTCACACAGACTCATTCTTTGCTGACTATCTCAGTTTTTACAGGCATAGGCCAAATAACTTATTAGTTTTCATTGCCCAATCACTCTGCGATAGAGTTATTTGTTATTCGGTGCAACCCTAAACATAATATTATTAATATGTGCAGTCACACTCATCACCTCTGAATCTTGAACAGATGATAATATAAATCTTTTAAACTTAATTTAGTAGACAGTTGGATATGGAAATATAACAGACAAGCCTAAAAATTGAATTTCTTAGGGCCTACTTTATTTACTAAAAGCTAATTCATATAAAGATTAAAATAATGTAACGTTTAATTACAGTTGATTTGATGTGAGGCTGAAGAATTTTCATCACACTGGAGTCTGAGGAGATGATTACATCTTGTGACACCCAGGAATTTATTCCTTTCGGCCGAGAATATCTACGCCGACATCCTGGGCAGTTTCAAATAAAAACTAAATGTGGCTCTCCTATCACAGATCATGGAATACCACTCATCAAGTCTTTCAAAGAAATATCTCTGCAAGATTCCAACAAAGTAATAAAAAAATTCACCTTTAAGAAATGTTTGTACTTCTATATTACTTGAATATTTAAAGTTAAATTGGAATGTCACAATCATGGTTCATCTTAAAAAACTGTTTGCAATCCCAGTTATTTTAAATATCACCAAACAATAAAATGTTGATTTTTTTCTGCTGCTAATCCATCTTTAAAAAATGAGTAATCCATCTTTAATTCTTTGAGTGCTGCAGATGTTGAGTTCTTTAAATGCTGCAGATGTTGAATTCTTTAAGTGCTGCAGATGTTGAGTTCTTTAAATGCTGCAGATGTTGAATTCTTTAAGTGCTGCAGATGTTGAGTTCTTTAAGTGCTGCAGATGTTGAGTTCTTTAAATGCTGCAGATGTTGAATTCTTTAAGTGCTGCAGATGTTGAATTCTTTAAGTGCTGCAGATGTTGAGTTCTTTAAGTGCTGCAGATGTTGAATTCTTTAAGTGCTGCAGATGTTGAATTCTTTAAGTGCTGCAGATGTTGAATTCTTTAAGTGCTGCAGATGTTGAATTCTTTAAGTGCTGCAGATGTTGAATTCTTTAAGTGCTGCAGATGTTGAATTCTTTAAGTGCTGCAGATGTTGAATTCTTTAAGTGCTGCAGATGTTGAATTCTTTAAGTGCTGCAGATGTTGAATTCTTTAAGTGCTGCAGATGTTGAATTCTTTAAGTGCTGCAGATGTTGAATTCTTTAAGTGCTGCAGATGTTGAATTCTTTAAGTGCTGCAGATGTTGAATTCTTTAAGTGCTGCAGATGTTGAATTCTTTAAGTGCTGCAGATGTTGAATTCTTTAAGGGCTGCAGATGTTGAATTCTTTAAGTGCTGCAGATGTTGAATTCTTTAAGTGCTGCAGATGTTGAATGCACCTTTAAAAAGAGGCTTGGGCTGAAGTTTGATGATAAAATGAGAATGCCATTTTGGAGGGATGAAAGTTGTAACTTTAAACAATATCATTGAAGTAGTGCAGCTTGAAAATGGTTGTGTAAAGACTTTAAAAAAAAAAAAAAAGATAGCTAAAATAATGTGTGACTTTATTTTATTACTACCTGACAATTTCAGAAAGAGAGCTGGATTTTCAGACAGCATGGATCGGAGACTACTTTTGATGAAGAGCTTTATGTCCGTGGCACAACTGTGGTATGGAGCAGAGGAGGTCAGAATGGTATCAGAACTCTTGTTAAGGCATTCACCATGGACACTCCTGTGTTACAGGTACTCTCATTAATACTAACAGGCCTTGTCCAGCAATTCTTGTCCTAACATTATTGACCCATTTTTTAAAATTTTTTTTTATTTGCTTAAACAGCTTAATGAATCATTTTTTTCTATTTTACCTATGTCAAAAATATTTATTATATTAGTTTTCACTATTATGCATATATTTAATTATGTTATCTAAGACTGTTCAGTGATTGTTTTAGTTATTACTATTATGTGTATATTTTGTTAGGTGGAGATTGCTTTTGACTAAATGTTTTACTTTGTTTAGTCATAATTCATCATAATTGCCTACACTGACCATTTGTGTCTGTTAGGCTACTTCATTCTACATTAATGAGCTTCATCACACATGATTGGCCAGTTTGCAATTTTTAAATGTCTTTTGTGTCATGATATCAATTAAATGTGTATAAATATTTGTTTGACTAATTTCTGATAGGCTGCTTGTTTACCCTCTGATCATCCAATTTATAACAAGCTCTTTGTTTTACTCTACTTGTTTACCCTCTGATCATCCAATTTATAACAAACTCTTTGTTTTACTCTCCGATCGTCCAGGCAATCTGGGGCTCATTTGTGTTATCATCAGATGAAAATGTTGTCGATTCAAGCTCTGCCATGGGATCACAAGGTGAGCTCAATACAAACTAGTCACACAAATCCACTTTAGGCTGGTTCCTTGGTACGTGAAAGTATTTGGATTACCTGTGCTATGCTTGAAAGTATCTGGTGGCATAAGATAAGAAGATTAGAAACTTTTATTGATCAAATAAATGTAAATTTGTTTGGATTTTTTTTTTTTCATTCATGGTACATATTGTTTCAGTCATGAAAATTCTAGTTTGAGTTGTTTTTTGTTTGTTAAAATTAGTCTCATACAAGCAAATATTTTTTTTAAATATATTAATTTAACTTTATTTTAAAGAAAAATATTGATTTGGTCATAGCTAATATTTGTATACCTATTACTGATATTGGCGTTGCTTTGTGGGAGATTCATAACCTGATTTCGGTTATTATTGCCTTTGGGCACTGATGGTATAATATATTTTGCTTGTATATCTTTTGCCAGGCAAAGAACAGAAGGGCATATGTGTAGTGGAATCAAGCACTTTGAGCTTTTTTGTTGAAGATGGGGGTGAATATTCTACCCCTTTACCATTCCAGGTAATTCATTGCATCTATAAGTCTAGTAATCTATTTCCAACCTACATCAATACAGTCATCTTAGAATGGCTGTACTCGAGCTCAAAAAGGGGAGATGATTGTGCTGATTTCTATTTCTTGAAAATGATTTTTAAAATGACTAACAGGTCATTTCAAATTTTTTTTTTACAAAAGTTGCTAATATTGTGTGTTAAAATGTGTTCAGGTTTCCCACACATGGCTTATCAAGAATGGACTATTATTTGAAAGAACTTTAACTCATGCTGAGATGAAATCAATGAAAAAGTGAGTTGCATTTTCTTGACACTTGCAGATAACTGTTTCCTTTAAATAGATTTAAAACTGCAGGTTTCTCAAGCTAACCTTCAATACATTTTGAAAATATTATAATACAAATTACATCTTAGGAACTGCCAAAGCCAGACTATAATGTTATAACAACAATTAAATTTTAGGAACTGCCCAAGCCAAACTATAATATTCAGCATGTTGCATCCTCTTGATGATGTTGCACCTGTCATCACAAAAGTTTCAGGTATGTTCATTTTGTCAAATTTAGCCACCCTGAACCAGAAGAAAGAAATATACAAACGACATAAAAAAAACATTCATGTTGAGATGCCATTTAATTAGGTCACTGGTTAATCAGGACAGCTCATTTGTTGGTATTGTGCTCGTAGAAGAAAATGAACTCAGTATTTAAAAAAAAATTGACTAAATTATAACTCCACATTTCATTGATCGTGGGCCCTCAAAATAAAGAAGAAGAAGACGTGTCTAAATTAAAACAGAGCAAGCACATTACTGCTTGACTGATAGTAGGTCAGCTATAAAGAGATTTCTAGGTTGAAGTTATGGAAACAAATTGCAGCAAAAGGTTTTTGGACATAGGAAGAAGCCTGACCTTGACCCAGAATGTCATTGTCCTACTTAGAAGCTATCATGGTATTTTAAATTCTGTAAATATGTTACACAAATGAATTGAATCCACAATGATCCATAAGTCTGATTTGTTGTTCAGTTTCAGGAGGGACTCCTAAAATATCCTATCTGACAGACAGCAGCATGGCTATTATTTTCACCAATTCTGAGCCTTCTATTGCCTTCTCATTTGATGCCACTGTTGGCCTTCATTCTGTCTGGAGGATACGACGAGCAAGAGCGGATGTTGGTGGATTATTTTTAGCAAAGTCATTTTGTGTTTGAAAAATTATATTTCAACTATAAAATTGTTTTTGTATCGAATTTAAGAAGTGTTGTTTTGTATACTTAGAAAATCTGTTACTCTCTTTAAGAAGTGTTGTTTTGTATACTTAGAAAATCTATTACTCTCTTTAAGAAGTGTTGTTTTGTATACTTAGAAAATCTGTTACTCTCTTTAAGAAGTGTTGT
The DNA here is from genome assembly GCA_964033795.1 of Lymnaea stagnalis. Taxonomy (NCBI): domain Eukaryota; kingdom Metazoa; phylum Mollusca; class Gastropoda; family Lymnaeidae; genus Lymnaea; species Lymnaea stagnalis. Next base: position 1,920,447 of record CAXITT010000048.1, on the reverse strand, counting down.
TTTGTATGCTTAGAAAATCTGTTACTCTCTTTAAGAAGTGTTGTTTTGTATGCTTAGAAAATCTGTTACTCTCTTTAAGAAGTGTTGTTTTGTATACTTAATAAATCTGTTACTCTCTTTAAGAAGTGTTGTTTTGTATGCTTAGAAAATCTATTACTCTCTTTAAGAAGTGTTGTTTTGTATACTTAGAAAATCTATTACTCTCTTTAAGAAGTGTTGTTTTGTATACTTAGCAAATCTGTTACTCTCTTTAAGAAGTGTTGTTTTGTATGCTTAGAAAATCTGTTACTCTCTTTAAGAAGTGTTGTTTTGTATGCTTAGAAAATCTGTTACTCTCTTTAAGAAGTGTTGTTTTGTATGCTTAGAAAATCTGTTACTCTCTTTAAGAAGTGTTGTTTTGTATACTTAGAAAATCTATTACTCTCTTTAAGAAGTGTTGTTTTGTATACTTAGAAAATCTATTACTCTCTTTAAGAAGTGTTGTTTTGTATACTTAGAAAATCTATTACTCTCTTTAAGAAGTGTTGTTTTGTATGCTTAGAAAATCTATTACTCTTTACATTATAAAGAGTTTACCGCAGAGGTAAAACACATTAACTTTGTCATTGTTACAGGAAATAAATGTGCTTGCCGCTTCTTGGGACATTACATCTTTCGTCCACATGACTCCGTACAATGGCAGAGGTAATCACAATGTTTCGGGCAGCTGCTCCCAGCTCATGGCCAATGTGTCCGGTTCATTCCCAGGAATGGGTCACTCCTCTAGCTTTTCTCCACTGAGAAGTTTCTCTGGTAAAATAATGTCTCCAAGCGGCATACTACGCTCTAGTCCTGGACTGGGAATTATGGCTCCTGCGTAAGTTCATTGACCTTAGAAACTGTTATAAATCTGTGACTCGGAAACTAAAGGGGACAAGTAAGAGAATGGAAATTAATAAAACAGTGATTCATTGAAAATAAGAGATTAAAACCATTAACATGTAAGTGAATACATTAACATGTAAGTGAATACATTTACATGTAAGTGAATACATTAACATGTAATTGAATACATTAACATGTAAGTGAATACATTAACATGTAAGTGAATACATTAACATGTAAGTGAATACATTAACATGTAAGTGAATACATTAACATGTAAGTGAATAACTTGACAAAGAAGGGGTTATGAGTGAAGTGATGACAATGATGAATTAGAAAGTGCTAATTTTTTAGGAAAAAAAGATAGGAGGTTATTTGAGGAGATATCTAAGACTTGAATGATTCTGTCTGTGGTGCTTCTGTGTTATTCTCTTTATAATTTCCATCCTCATTTTATTCCATCACATCAGATTGTGTTTTTCTTTTCAAGTATTTATTATGTTAACAGCCGAGCCCCATCACCTGGTTTGTCCAGCTCTTCAAACTCGGCTCTGTACAGATTTCACACTCCACCTCAGCTGACACGATCTCCAGGAAGATTTATGTTTTCTCCTGGTTCTGGGCACAATGGATCATTTCTGGGCAACGAGAGCATGTACATGGACTCGATGTCTTCTCTTCAACCGAGTGTTTGTTTGGAGCAGCTCTGGACTGAAACTGCGCCACCTATTAGGTAATGAAAGCGTTCTAACCAAATAAGTTTGTGCACTGCGCCACCTATCAGGTGATGAAAGCATTTTAACCAAATAAGTTTGTGCTTAAAATTGGTTTTAAATGGTTGATCCAAGCAGCATTTCTGGGCTGCGTGAGTACAAAGACTTATGTGCTGACCTTTGTTTTGTCCTCTAGCGTTCAAGCTACTGTATTTCTCTTATTTTAAAATATTTTTTTACTGTAATACATTTGAGAAACATTAAGCTCATATTTCAGGTAATGAAATTACAAGCCTTTAATGAATTGATAAAAGACTTTATGGTTTGATATTTTTAAAATTAGCATTGCTGACCAAACCTTTGATCTAACAGAGATGGATCACTCTGTAAGGCATCAAAAGCTTTTCTCACTCAAGACTTGTGTGGACAGCAATATTTATGTTACATGGTTCCATACAGACAGCACCTCAGGTAATTCAAACTTTGGAAATTTTTGGGGGACTGATTTGGATTCTTCATATTTTTCCTATACATTAGTTTAAAAAAATCTTTATAACATTTTAATATAACCATTTATTTGAACAAAATTGTACAATACATTAAACTTTCTCTTCCTCTTTTGTTTTCTAGTTTGATTCTATTTTTCAGATGTCTTAAATTTGAAGAAAGCAATGATGGAAGTCAGTTAATTTTTGGTTCACTCACCCTACTTCATGCCAAAGATGCTACGCCTATTGAAGTATTAACAATTATTATATCCTTATGAATATCACTATGAGGAGTAACTTTATGAACTGTAATTGGAATCATTTTGAACATTGGTGAAAGCTTTTGATCATTTTTGTTTGTTTGTAATCAACTCCAGTTTTTACTTAAAAATTTTTTAAAATTTATATAAAATTAATCAGTCTTTTATTAAATCAAAAAGATTTTATCTTTACAAGAAGTCACGTTATCTATCATTCCTCTATTTGATAACAGTCCCTTGTATCTTTACAAGAAGTCACTTTGTCTATCATTCCTCTATTTGGTAACAGTCCCAAAACTTGTTGCTGATCCTAGAGACCTCTGGTGTTTTAGTCCTGTACACTGGAACTACTAAGGTAGCATTATTGATATTATGTACATTAACTATTTCTACTTTTAATTAATGTGCAACTGCCTTGTCTCTAAGTAATTTTAAAAAAATTAATCTTTATTAGATGTGCCACTTATGTTGTTTTCTTTGTTTTAATTGATGAACTATCACAATGACATCTAATGTTGATTTACTACCGTCTGTTAGATAAGCCAAGTCCACATCCCAATCCTTGCCCTGGGTTCCGGTTCAGTGAGCATGTTACGTTCCATTGCTACTCCATATGGCAGTCCAATGAGGGGTGAAGTTTTCACTAGTAGTCGACCTCCATCTGCAATGGATATCAGGTTTGAAGATGAGGTAAAGAACATGAAGGATTTCTAAATCCAGACGCTTTCAGAAACGTCACGCTTATACTATACAATTTTCAATATATACTGATTACAATGGTAACAACCTTCCTAAGAATTTAGCTTAAGTCATTGCTAAAAGGCTAAATGAATTATACCCATTTTGCCTATGTTTCACTGGTCATGTCAATTATACAGATGAACCACATTTCACCTGTGTCTGCCAACCTTGAGGATTCCGCTGGACAGTTGGATTTCTCGATGGGAGGTGTTGCCATGGTGACCCCTGGAAGCAGCTTCATTCAGAATCTCAGAGATAATATTGGAAAGAAGTTTTCAGCAGTATGTGCCATGTCCTCATTTTTTTAAGTGTTCATTTTGTGTTGTTGTTCCATGATATTTTATCACTTATTTATGAAGACTCCACTTAACTGATGTTAACAGAGTTTATTTATAGTTTCAATTTTATGCATGTCTTCTTTTTTAAATAAACAAAAAGTAGAAAGTTCTTGAATTTATTTTTATTCTTACCAGGCTCTTTTATTGGCAATATTTACTTAGTAAAAATTTTAAATGTCTGCAAATTTTATTTGCTTGAATTCAATGTATACAGGACTTTAATTTATATTGATCATATTTTAATTTTTGCTTGTAACTAACAATCTACGGCATTTATTTACAGGAGCTCCTCAATGGAAGTTTATGCAGAACCGAATTGCCACCAATAACAAGCTGCCCAGGAAGTTAGTTTAATGTTCAAGTATTTTATTAATTTGAGTCAACTTTTCTTTCAAATTATACACATTATATTTTACTTGATTATAAATTAACATTCATTTATTTATGTATGTATTTAGTCATATATTTTAAGAAAATTACTGTCAAAAATGTTTGTATTTTAGTCGACCTCTGTCTGAAAGCACTGAAGCACTTACTACCAAAAGACATAGCACTGCAATTGCTAGGGAGATGGTACACAACACGCAATGCACCTGGCGGTGTGGGAAATGTGTCTGAGTGGTCCATGTTTGCCAAGTGCCTTCTGGGACTGATGGGCTATGACACGGGTAAACTAAGCCTAACTGCTAATGTAAGTATATATTAACAAATAATTTAACAAACTGATATTTTTTTAATTTGATTTTTTTTTAATGCAGTGTACTGTTTGCTTCTAAATTAAAATTTATTAGTTTCGGGTCTGAGATAATATATCTTTACTAAAAACGTGTACATATTTGCTCTTAAATGTGTTTAACTGTTCAGCCTTGCCAATGGAAAAAAAATCATGTGGCTGAATTAAATGTATGTCACATTTTCCCCACATGAAGGTCTTTGTACAAATTCTGTTGTCTTTTTCCTTAATTATTAACATATTTTTATTAATGATTTTCCACTTTGTAGATAAATAAATAAAACTGAAGCACATTTTGTTATTTTTGTTAAACTACTATTTACAAGAGAAAAGCATTAAAAAAACTATCAAAATGTGCCAACTTTCCTTCAACTTTTGAACTTTCATAACATTTGATTATTATTTACACTTCTAATAATTCTTGTCATCTACACACAAGTAGAAAAGGTTTCCAAATTTATATAAAACAGCAATTGAAAAAAATGCATTTTTCTTTATATTCTGTTTGTCACATGTAGTTTTTCAATTAGCCTCATGTCTGTAAATTAAAATTTCTAACTGAAAGCAAAGTAAGAATGTAAATTTATCACTAGTTTTACATTGAAAAAAACATAACGCACACATCGGCTTATGGCCATGGTAGAAGGAAAGTTTGGCGCTACCAGCTGCCAATGGTGGATAACAAGTTATGTTTTAACAGAACTGAAATCACTAGATATAAGAATTTATACATCCCCAGGGTCATAGAGACGGCTCGTCCTCACCTGTAATGCAGTCTAAGAAAGCAAGACCATCAGATCAGGGAGATGATGAGGTTAGTGCTTAAAAAACACTTTTTTTCATGTGTAAATTATCCTGTTTAACCCATTCGATTCGTTTTGCAGCAGTGTGAGTAATCCCGATTTTGGCTGAATACGTTCAGCTGCAGAGTGTGTCATCACTGGTTTGTTTTATGCCCTTAGTGTTTTCCGTTTACATTCAACTATTTTTTTCTAAACTTTTATTCAGAAGAGTTTCAACTTACTTTGTTTGAAATCTCTGGTCGATAGTACCACATTTACTCTATTTTTTTTTTCAAATTCTAAAAATTGTAAACAAACATGAGCTGATTGTTATGGCTTCAACAAGTTGTACGGATACTATGATCTCCTAGTACCGCCCTGTGTGATATATGCTGATGATCTCCTAGTACCGCCCAGTGGGATATGCTGATGATCTCCTAGTACCGCCCAGTGGGATATGCTGATGATCTCCTAGTACCGTCCTGTGGGACACATGCTGATGATCTCCTAGTACCACCCAGTGGGATATGCTGATGATCTCCTAGTACCGCCCAGTGGGATATGCTGATGATCTCCTAGTACCGTCCTGTGGGACACATGCTGATGATCTCCTAGTACCGCCCAGTGGGATATGCTGATGATCTCCTAGTACCGCCCAGTGGGATATGCTGATGATCTCCTAGTACCGTCCTGTGGGACACATGCTGATGATCTCCTAGTACCGCCCAGTGGGATATGCTGATGATCTCCTAGTACCGCCCAGTGGGATATGCTGATGATCTCCTAGTACCGCCCAGTGGGATATGCTGATGATCTCCTAGTACTGTCCTGTGGGACACATGCTGATGATCTCCTAGTACCGCCCAGTGGGATATGCTGATGATCTCCTAGTACCGCCCAGTGGGATATGCTGATAATCTCCTAGTACCGCCCAGTGGGATATGCTGATGATCTCGTAGTACTGTCCTGTGGGACACATGCTGATGATCTCTTAGTACCGCCCAGTGGGATATGCTGATGATCTCCTAGTACCGCCCAGTGGGATATGCTGATGATCTCCTAGTACCGCCCAGTGGGATATGCTGATGATCTCCTAGTACCGCCCAGTGGGATATGCTGATGATCTCCTAGTACTGTCCTGTGGGACACATGCTGATGATCTTCTTGTACCACCCTATGCTATAAAATAGTTAAATGTAGAATGAGAGAATAATTATTCAGAGACATTGTTATGCCCCATTAAATAAACAATTTATTTTCTTTCCTCTCCCAGGACTGGGAATATCTATTGGTCAGTGATCATCATCTCCAGTCCCATTCCTCCCAACAGCTGATCGGTATCTCAAGCCACCCTGCATCCAGCAGAAAGTGGGAGCCGTCGAGACCCTGTGCCATAAATAGCTCTGCGCTTCTGTTTCCTTTTTGTCCAGCTATTATGATAGCGTTACATCTAGTTTATGAAGTCAGTATTTGTAGTGTGGTAATATCAATAAATGAAACGCTTAAAAGTTGATGTGCACTGTTAAATCTATATCCCTAAATGTAAAACTGAAATTTTAATGTCTTTACTATTAGCCCACAGATTTTTAGAAAATAAATTTTAAAAAAAAACTTAACTTTCTGATGTAAATTTTAATCTCATAATTTTTAATCAAGTGCACTATCGGTGTTATCTCATTAAAGTAAACCAGGAAAATAGCTGATGAATTTTTACAAATAATAATAACAAATGTCAGTCTATTGTTTCATTAACAACAAAATGGGTGTGTGTGATAGCAGACTGTTGGAGAACATGAACTTAACTATAGTTTTTTGTACTCATTATTTCAATTTCAGGAGATGAAGTTAAATATACTTTTACAAGAAAGTCAGTGTTCACTGGCGCCCTTGCTTCATCAAATAGCATGGTAAACACCTTTGTGATCACTCCATCTTCTCTACTGCCAATATATTGCACATGATCTAAATGTATTCGTTTAAATAGAAAGAAATTTGTTAGACATTTGATAGAAAAGTTTTTCTTGAAATGCAGTAACAATTATTTTCCTTTTTTATTTTTTAAACATTTTTTTAAAAACTTGAATAAGATGAATTTTGTACTTTCTTTAACACATTTTGAAGTGAGAAAGTTATTTTTGTTGTACAGTTTGTGTACAACTTGATATTGCCAACATTTCTCCAAATTGTTGTTGTTTTTTTTCACCAAAAAAATTCAACAGTGATCTGAAATGTGCAAGCTATGCTGATTCTTATCGTCGAGATTTCCCTCACCTCTTTGAAGAAATAGATGACATCAGTCAAGTCTCTGATGGTGAGTTGCACCATTCTTATTTGCTTTAAGTCCAGTGATGCCACTGTCATCTATTTTGAAATACTTTATATTAACTGTGTTATGGGCACAATCTTATGATGGCTAATTGACCCACTTCCCGCCAACCTGTTGAAACTTGGCACATACTCTTTGCCGATGACTACATATTCTATAAAATTTTCAGCTCCACCTACCAACCCCAAAAATCAGTTTTTCCTGTTTTAAGTGGAAGATAAAGGAAATATGCCATTGATTTCATGAAATAACATTCCCAATAATTGCGCTAAATGAGATTGTTTTTAAAAAAATATCTCAAGTGCGTTTGGTGGGTAATATTTTCTTTTGTTTTTCAGAAATTGTGAAATAAATCTGCAGTGTAAAAGCTGGGACTTAAGGATATTATTATAAAAACAATAAAAATGCATATTAAGGATTTATGGGAAAAACTTTGGTTTTAGGGGTCATTAAAATAATTTTTAAAAATAAAAAAATGATAGATGAAAATAACTGCAATTTAAAAATAAGTTTGAATCTCATTTTTTATTATTCTTCATATTCCAGAGGACTTGAAGAAAATGCAATATCCACAGTTCTTTCCCACTGAAGCCCCAACAGTACTAGGTTGGATATCACAAGCTCTAGGACCTGGTCCCAAGCCAAAGCCTATGCTCTATATCCCAGTCTGTGATAACATTATGAAAGTGATATCAGTAAGTTCATTCATTCAGTCTGTCTTCCTACATCAGTAAGTGATAACATTATGAAAGTGATATCAGTATCAGTAAGTTCATTCATTCAGTCGGTATTCCTCCGTCCATAGGGGAATTTGGTTTTTATAGTCTCAGAGCATTTCTAGTTCTCATAACTTCATGAGCCTACCCACCTCACAGTTAATCTGGCAACACGATGTTTTAACAAAGACCTTGCAACAGACCATTTTTAGGGAACAACAAAAACTCAAGACTTTCAAGACTAAAAACAATATTTGCACCGTTTTAAAAAAATGTCCATTTCCTTGAGGTAATGTAAGCATCTTATCTTAAAACAGTTTGCTAGGATTGCTCTTACACAAGAGAAGTGAAATAAATTCAAAATGACACAAATTTATTGATTGTTCAAATAATAAAGAAGCTTGTTATTATAAGGGGGGTCTCTGTATCTCCTGGTAAATCAATTTGTCCACAAGTTATTATAGGGGTCTCTGTATCTCCTGGTTAATCAATTTGTCCACAAGTTATTTTAGGGGGTCTCTGTATCTCCTGGTTAATCAATTTGTCCACAAGTTATTTTAGGGGGTCTCTGTATCTCCTGGTAAATCAATTTGTCCACAAGTTATTTTCGGGGGTCTCTGTATCTCCAGGTAAATCAATTTGTCCACAAGTTATTTTAGGGGGTCTTTGTATCTCCTGGTAAATCAATTTGTCCACAAGTTATTATAAGGGGGTCTCTAAATCTCCTGGTTAATCAATTTGACCACAAGTTATTATGACATGCAGTTAATGTGTTGAACTCTTGTTTCTGCAAATAAAGATGTATCCATTGTTTTAAATCAGAATAAATTCATCAATTTCAGACCTGTTTAATCTGAAGATTTTGAGGTGTTTTTTACGATCGTGCACCAAGACCTGTCACAACTATGATTTTAAGAAACCTGGTTGAAAATATACAAGACCTGTCACAACTATGATTTTAAGAAACCTGGTTGAAAATATACAAGACCTGTCACAACTATGAGTTTAAGAAACCTGGTTGAAAGTATACAAGACCTGTCACAACTATGATTTTAAGAAACCTGGTTAGAAATGTATACATTCCTGTAGTTTTTCAGATTAAAATATAATAATTAAAAAAATACACTTTCGTAATGATAGTGGAGATGGAGATTGTCATATTGTTACTTTGTGTGTTTTCATAATGAACTCGCTTCCTGCTGAGGTCTCTCATTCATTAATAGTGACATTATTTCTGTGTTCAGGTCTATGCAGTCCTTGTCAATGAAGGTCTTCCTGCTGAGGTCTCTCATTCATTAATATTGACATTATTTCTTTGTTCAGGGCTACACAGTCCTTGTCAATGAAGGTCTTCCTGCTGAGGTCTCTCATTCAATAATATTGACATTATTTCTTTGTTCAGGTCTGCACAGTCCTTGTCAATGAAGGTCTTCCTGCTGAGGTCTCTCATTCATTAATATTGACATTATTTCTTTGTTCAGGTCTACGCAGTCCTTGTCAATGAAGGTCTTCCTGCTGAGGTCTCTGTGGAAAAATGCCTGAAAAAGATTGCCTCAGCCGGTATGAATTTCTAAATGCCAACTCTTGTTACACCAAAATATGAACAATTTGATTACAAAGATACAAATGTAAATATTTGACTAATTCAAAATTATTATTCAGTGTTTAATATTAGGACAAGCTGGGCCTGAATAATTGTTAAAATTCCTAATCTATAACTAGCATTTGTATTTCCTTACCTGCTGAATGTAGTATCATTTTATTTGATAGTTTACTGACTAGTATTTTATCGACAGGCCACAGGGCTCCTACTGCTGATACATCCATCTCATTCTCCTCATACAAGGATCTAAAAATGTCTCTGGCTTCGACGCAGGCAGAAAAACTGGTGCTGATTATGACAGAACTGAGTAAGTTGCACATAACACTGAAACTAGATGCACATAACACTGAAACTAGATGCACATAACACTGAAACTAGATGCACATAACACTGAAACTAGATGCACATAACACTGAAACTAGATGCACATAACACTGAAACTAGATGCACATAAAGTAGATTTACTTAACACTGAAAGATTTTGTTTGGGTGTGTGTCAAAGTTGTATAGGTGTGTCAAGGTTGTTTTTGGTGTGTCAAGGTTGTTTTTGGTGTGTCAAGGTTGTTTTTGTTGTGTCAAGGTTGTTTTTGGTGTGTCAAGGTTGTTTTTGGTGTGTCAAGGTTGTTTTTGGTGTGTCAAGGTTGTTTTTGTTGTGTCAAGGTTGTTTTTGTTGTGTCAAGGTTGTTTTTGGTGTATCAAGGTTGTTTTTGTTGTGTCAAGGTTGTTTTTGTTGTGTCAAGGTTGGTGTCAAGGTTGTTTTTGTTGTGTCAAGGTTGTTTTTGTTGTGTCAAGGTTGTTTTTGTTGTTGTGTCAAGGTTGTTTTTGTTGTGTCAAGGTTGTTTTTGTTGTGTCAAGGTTGTTTTTGTTGTGTCAAGGTGGTTTTTGGTGTGTCAAGGTTGTTTTTGTTGTGTCAAGGTTGTTTTTGGTGTGTCAAGGTTGTTTTTGGTGTGTCAAGGTTGTTTTTGGTGTGTCAAGGTTGTTTTTGGTGTGTCAAAGTTGTTTTTGTTGTGTCAAGGTTGTTTTTGGTGTGTCAAGGTTGTTTTTGTTGTGTCAAGGTTGTTTTTGGTGTGTCAAGGTTATTTTTGTTGTGTCAAGGTTGTTTTTGTTGTGTCAAGGTTGGTGTCAAGGTTGTTTTTGTTGTGTCAAGGTTGTTTTTTGTGTGTCAAGGTTGTTTTTGTTGTGTCAAGGTTGTTTTTGGTGTGTCAAGGTTATTTTTGTTGTGTCAAGGTTGTTTTTGTTGTGTCAAGGTTTGTGTCAAGGTTGTTTTTGTTGTGTCAAGGTTGTTTTTGTTGTGTCAAGGTTGTTTTTGGTGTGTCAAGGTATTTTTTGTTGTGTCAAGGTTGTTTTTTGTGTGTCAAGGTTGTTTTTGTTGTGTCAAGGTTTTTTTGGTGTGTCAAGGTTATTTTTGTTGTGTCAAGGTTGTTTTTGTTGTGTCAAGGTTGGTGTCAAGGTTGTTTTTGTTGTGTCAAGGTTGTTTTTGGTGTGTCAAGGTTGTTTTTGTTGTGCCAAGGTTGTTTTTTGTGTGTCAAGGTTGTTTTTGTTGTGTCAAGGTTGTTTTTGGTGTGTCAAGGTTATTTTTGTTGTGTCAAGGTTGTTTTTGTTGTGTCAAGGTTGGTGTCAAGGTTGTTTTTGTTGTGTCAAGGTTGTTTTTGTTGTGTCAAGGTTGTTTTTGTTGTGTCAAGGTTGTTTTTGTTGTGTCAAGGTTGTTTTTGTTGTGTCAAGGTTGTTTTTGTTGTGTCAAGGTTGTTTTTGTTGTTGGTCAATATGTTTGGTTAAATTTAACAATTACGTATTCTTAACAACTCTCTGCACAATATTTTTCAGTATCAAAAAGTATCACAAAGATTCATCAGATGAGTTTATGATTTTATGCTGACCTACAATAAAGCAGAAATACTGGTTCCTACAAATCAACATTTTTTACCTTGTTCATTGAAACCCATTTCTTTTATTTGCCAGACTTCACACAGCGGGATATAGACTGTCTGCCTATTGGTATCAGTGTGCCCATGAGAGAAGCCTGCTTGGCATGTCGAGCACAGCCACCTTCTGACTGGCCACAAAGTGCATATGTACTTATTGGTAAGCTGCTACTGCTGCCCAGCAAATGTTTGGAAACAGGATTAGCACAAATTGAACAGGATTAGCGATGGGTATAGTTCATATTTCATTCATCTTCCCTTTCAAGAAAAACAGAATTTTGGGGGTTGTGGGTGGGGCAGAAAATTTGATAGAATGTGTTGTCATTGGCAACGAGTCTTTGTGCCAAGTTTCAGTTCGATAGGAATGGGAAGTGGGTCAATCTGAACATTTTGCCACAAACCCATAAAGAAACACATCAAGGTAATATAAAGGATTTTACAAAAAGAATTAATTGAAAATTTAAATAAAGGAAACCTGGACAAACAATGTGTGCACTAACTCATTAGTCAGGGAGGGGCATTAACTCATTAGTCAGGGAGGGGCACTAACTCATTAGTCAGGGAGGGGCATTAACTCATTAGTGAGGGAGGGGCATTAACTAATTAGTCCGGGGGGAGGGGCATTAACTCATTAGTCAGGGAGGGGCATTAACTCATTAGTCAGGGAGGGGCATTAACTCATTAGTCGGGGGGGGGGGGCGCTTTAACTCAACTTGTTTGAAGTCATAAGTTGGTTCTAAATGTAAATTTTATTTGCGGGTCATGTAGGGCGGCAAGACCTGTCAGAGCTTGCATCAATAGCTCCCATGACACCAAGCTTTAAACAACCTGACTCTGCACCTAGAGAGAGAGAAGATGTGGAGAAAGAGGATGAGGATGGGATGGAACATTTAGATGAAGAGGTGAGTTAAGGAGGTAGAGATGGAGGATGAAGAGGTGAGTTAAGGAGGTAGAGATGGTGACTGAAGAGGTGAGTAAAGGAGGTAGAGATGGAGAATGAAGAGGTGAGTTAAGGAGGTAGAGATGGTGACTGAAGAGGTGAGTAAAGGAGGTAGAGATGGAGAGTGAAGAGGTGACTTAAGGAGGTAGAGATGGTAACTGAAGAGGTGAGTTAAGGAGGTAGAGATGGAGGTAGAGATGTAGGATGAAGAGGTGAGTTAAGGAGGTAGAGATGTAGGATGAAGAGGTGAGTTAAGGAGGTAGAGATGTAGGATGAAGAGGTGAGTTAAGGAGGTAGAGATGGAGGATGAAGAGGTGAGTTAAGGAGGTAGAGATAGAGGATGAAATGGTGAGTTAAGGACGTAGAGATGGAGGGTGAAGTGGTGACTTAAGGAGGTAGAGATGGAGGGTGAAGTGTTGAGTTAAGGAGGTAGAGATGGAGAGTGAAGAGGTGACTTAAGGAGGTAGAGATGGTAACTGAAGAGGTGAGTTAAGGAGGTAGAGAAGAAGGATGAAGAGGGGAGTTAAGGAGAAATTGAAGCAAGATGAAGAGGTAAGTTAAGGAGGTCGAAGAGGTGACTTAAGGGTGAAGAGGTGAGTTAAGGAGGTAGAGAAGAAGGATGAAGAGAGGAGTTAAGGAGAAATTGAAGGAAGATGAAGAGGTAAGTTAAGGAGGTTGCAGAGGTGACTTAAGGAGGGTGAAGAGGCGAGTTAAGGAGCTACCTGTTGTAGAAACTGAATATTTTAAGCTGGTAAACCACTGTACAATAAAATGCACTGCCTTTTAATTAATTTTTTCAATTATATTTTTGGTGTTTATTTAAATCAACATTTTTAATATGTACCAGGCTAAAATGTCTTTGTTAAATTAAGTAGATATCTTTTTAATCTTAGAGGCTAAATAATAAATACCTTAAAAAATAACTGTTACTAAATAGATGCAAAATACCTTCAATTTTGTAATGTTATTTAATTTATGAATTTGATTCATCAGGTTTTGAAGCTGAGGTTTCCAAAAGATTTGCGCATGCAAGAAGTCCGTCGTCTTCTCCAGTCGACCCGACCTGTAACTATAGCGATAAAGCAGCGCCCTGAAGTCAATGACCATGACTTTATAGAGGAACAGGAGAAAGCTTTGCTTGCAACATGTGTCCGGACGATGGCTCTCCCAGTAGGAAGGTACTGCTGGAAATAATACATTCTTTCACAAAAATATTCTGGTCTAGTGATTCTAACAAAATACAGGTTTTATCTTTACTTAAATACTTATGTAAATATGTTTTGAGTTAATCTTTCTTCTTGATTTAGAGGGATCCTCACACTGCACACCTGTCAACCTCTGCTAACTGAAACATTGCCAATACCCAAGCTGTGTCTGACAGGAAGATCTCCTCCAAGGTAACCTAACAGCTACATTTGATTAATGACTTGTCAGGGTCTCGGTGGCAGCTCCGTTAAAAAATCCATTAAAAAATAATTTTTATCTAGCGGGTATAAATGCCTGAATAATCAATGAGTAACTGCATGGTGATACTTAGGAACATGGTGATACATAGGAATATTTTCAAAGTTTATTTTTTTAAGTTATGTAGACACTTGTTACTTTTGTTCCAATTACTCCATACAATATAATCATGAGTTATTATGACAACAAAACATGTCAGCGTGAGATGAGATGATGAATTTTCCGATCTGTCTCCAGAAACACAACAGTTGACCTGACACGAATAGACGTCCCGGCAAACATGTCAGTGTGGCCTCTATTTCACAATGGAGTGGCCGCTGGACTGCGGATAGCCGACTCCACTCAGGTGGAATCTGCCTGGATTATTTATAACAAGCCCAAAGAGTTAACCAATGAGTTTGCTGGATTCCTTATGGCACTCGGCCTTAATGGTCATCTACCCAATTTGTGCACCTTTAACATTCATGAATATATCAGTGAGGTCAGTAGCTTCACCTTTAACATTCATGAGTATATCAGTGAGGTCAGTAGCTTCACCTTTAACATTCATGAGTATATCAGTGAGGTCAGTAGCTTCACCTTTAACATTCATAAGCATATCAATGAGGTCAAAAGCTTCACATTTAACATTCATGAGCATATCAGTGAGGTCAGTAGCTTCACATTTAACATTCATGAGTATATCAGTCATGTGTGAAGCTTAACATTTAACTTTCCTGAATATTTAACAGTGATTAGCTTCACATTTAACAGTCATCTGTGAGGTGATGAGCCTCGTGGCAGAGTCACTAACTTTTCAGAAATGTGACTAAACAAGGGGGGGGGGTAACTTCATCAGCTTATATTATTTTTAGAAACAAATTTCAGTTTATTTTAAATTCTGAGTCATTGCTATAATCTTAAATTTTATGTGACTTGTGCAATTTTTTAAGGATTAAACTTATACTGCCTACTGTTTATAAAGCCTAAGCAAAAATGATTCCGTTAGCAATAAAGTAAGGATTTTTAAACATTTAAAATGATGTGGGGGGGGGGGGGGAGAAAAAGGTTCGCTCAGGTTTTTAACCAAAGAATCAAAAATGATTCCGTTAGCAATAAAGTAAGGATTTTTAAACATTTAAAATGATGTGGGGGGGGGGGGATAAAAAGGCTCGCTCAAGATTCTAACCAAAGAAATTACCATGCAATATGCAGATAATTTGGACCATTTGATGCAAAAAAGTCATTAAAATATGAGGGGAGATAACAGCTACCCGAAAATTGGCAGTAAGAAAACCAATGAAAAAATTCTCAAGTTCCAGGTGCATCAGAAATGGATTTTTAAACATTTCTAACATAGTAACTGGAAATACAAATATATCTTCTTTTATAAGTTTAAATCTCCTCCTCTAGGGAAGTGAACTAGTTACTATTGGCATCCTGCTTGGTATGGCCGCAGCAAAGTGAGTTCATTTGGTGTAACTCGTCTTGTCAAGCAACTTAATATTGATTTCTTCATCATTCATTATATCCATTATTTCTTTGCTGAAAATAATTTAATTTTTTTAAATTAAATTTGTTAGATAATGACAAATGTTGAACTGTGTAATGTTAGACTTGTCTGTTCAGCATTTTGTGTTTTGAAATGTTGGAGTTTATTGACCCGCTGCTAATCTATGTAAATAATTGATCCAAGGCGAGGCAGCATGGACCAGACAGTCACGAAGGCTCTGAGTGTTCATGTGTCGGCACTTCTACCCCCAACGTCCATGGAGTTGAATATCGCTCACAACACCCGTGTGGCGGCCATCTTGGGGGTGGGGCTGCTTTACCAGGGCACAGGGCATTTACACATGGCTGAGGTTATGTTGTCAGAAATAGGTAGGTCATGTTGTCAGACACTTAAATAGGTCATGTTGTCAGACATTTAAATAGGTCATGTTGTCAGAAATAGGTTAGTTTTGGTTGACTAATTTACATTCCAAATCATGTCAAGGTTATATCTTATGTTAATTTTCCAATAGACTTTCCACTAAACTACTAAAGCAATAACTTTAATCACACCATCTATTGTATCAATTTGTTCAACATGTCATTAAACCATCTATTGTATCAATGGGCCAACATATCATTAAACCATCTATTAATCTAACTAATGTCAGGTAGACCCCCTGGTCCTGAGATGGAGAATTGTGTGGATAGAGACTCGTATGCATTATCTGCTGGACTCTCTCTCGGACTCATTATGTTTGGTGTAAGGAAAGCCATTTTGATTTTTTTTTACAAATTCTTACGAAACTGTAAATTTGTGTAAATTCTTTATATCCCACTGCATTATGGGTCTTTCAGTTTAATTTCTGTCTCAGTTACAGTCTGCTGCTATTGCAGCATCCATCAATGACATCATGCAAATTTTGCCGATTCCCCCTCCCCCCCCCACACACACACACACATCTGCACAAATTGTCACAAAAGGTTAGGGCTCCCTCAAATATAATGTCACAAACCTCTGCTCCCCCACACACACACACACACATCTGCACAAATTGTCACAAAAGGTTAGGGGCTCCCCCAAATATAATGTCACAAACCTCTGCACCCCTCCCCCACACATATCTGCACAAATTGTCACAAAAGGTTAGGGCTCCCTCAAATATAATGTCACAAACCTCTGCACAAATTGTCACAAAAGGTTAGGGCTCCTCAAATATAATATCACAAACCTCCACCACCCCCTCCCCCCCACACACATCTGCACAAATTGTCACAAAAGGTTAGGGCTCCTCAAATATAATATCACAAACCTCCACCCCCCCCCCCCACACACATCTGCACAAATTGTCACAAAAGGTTAGGACTCTCTCAAATATAATGTCACAAACCTCTGCACCCCCCCCC
>CAXITT010000048.1:1883343-1893610 GCA_964033795.1 Lymnaea stagnalis | reverse complement strand
GCCCCCCCCCCCCCCCACCCCTAATAGCTTTACCTTTGTTAATGTGGCCCTCCGCACAAAAAGTGTGCCCACCCCTGGTCTATTCAATGTTATTTCTCTGTATATCAAGGTCTTTAACATGTTCTGACAACTCCTTCCCCCCAGATACCACCTTCAAGCCTTCAGACACATGTATGTGTTGGCCTGTGAACCCAGGCTTGTCATTCCAAAGGACGTTGACACTGGCAGATTTTGTTTTGTTCCGCTACGAATAAAATTCAAAGTAATGACTGTGCTTAAATTCTTTGTTTGCTGTTTGAAAAGATTATGCTCAGAATTTAACTGAGATGTTTGGCCTATAATATAATTTCAAATATTAATACAGAACAAGAAACTACATCTTAGGTGTCCTCCTGACTCTCTAACTAATATAATATGAGGCTCAATATTTTTAAAAAGAAACTTGTTATATAAGGTAGATCTAATTAGAACTCTTTCTGAAAAGATAAAGTTTCGAACAAATGGATTAAAATGTCTCAATATCATCGTGCATGGAAACTGTGAGTTCTTCAGTACAACATCCAGGGTCTTGTTTGCCCGGTTGCACACACTATTATGAACTAAATATTGTTTCTTATCCATGAGATGATCCTTTGATGATAATAACAATAAAACTTTGTGTTCCAGGCTTGTCCATCCTACAAGTCGGTCTCATTCAATGCAGGTGCCCCTTACATTGTACCTGAGCTTAACAAATTGGAAGAAGTAAGTTGATTGTTTAACTAATTGGAAGAAGTAGGTGAGTGTTGGATAAATTAGAAGTAAGTTGATTTGATCTGGGTTTGAAGTTCGGCATTTTTATTTATTACCAGGGGTTCCATAAAAAGTATATAGTTTAATTAGGCATCTGTCCTGGTTCTCACATTAGTCAGGTCTTTATGCATTTTAGGTATTTAGGCATAGTTAGGTCTTTAGTCACAGGTAGGTCTTTAGACATAGTTAGGTATTTAGGCATAGTTAGGTCTTTAGACATTGTTAGGTCTTTAGACATTGTTAGGTCTTTAGACATTGTTAGGTCTTTAGACATAGTTAGGTATTTAGACATTGTTAGGTCTTTAGACATTGTTAGGTCTTTAGACATAGTTAGGTATTTAGTCATAGTTAGGTATTTAGACAGTTAGGTCTTTAGACATAGTTAGGTATTTATACTCAGGTCTTTAGACATAGTTGGGTATTTAGACTCAGTTAGGTCTTAAGACATTGTTAGGTCTTTAGAAAATGTTAGGCCTTTAGAAGTAGTTAGGTATTTAGTCCTAGTTAATTTTGTATGCTATGCACATTCATCTTGCGTTGATCCTATCATTAGATTCAAGTGTTGGGGGCCCGGTACTGGCCAATCACATTCAGAGAGGACAAGAACTGGGACACTCTGAAGTAATGTCCTCATGTGTATTTGTTGTCAAAGTTCATCACTGGTAGTGTAGGATTACATTGTAGTCATTTGTAAAATATACCCAATGTTTAGAATCAACTAGCTGGTCAATTGAAATAACTGTTTTCTCACCACACAACATTGTAAGACTGTTAGATTGATTTCATCTGATTTGTAAGACTGTTAGATTGATTTCATCTGATTTGTAAGACTGTTAGATTGATTTCATCTGATTTGTAAGACTGTTAGATTGATTTCATCTGATTCCAACAATTAAAAAACATCTGCAGTTGGCACTTAGCTTTGCTTTTTAAACTCCACTGTATTGTTTCGTTACAGACTGTTGTTGCAGAAAGGTGGAGTGTTGGGTGTCAAACAGAGAGCTGGACATTTGTCTTACATGGAAGATCCAAAGGTCAATAACTAGAAAACTGTTTTCATTAAATTCTTGAATATTGACTTTGTCCGACCACATGACCCTGTGGAACTGTTCATCTGACCAAGAATGTCAATCGCTTTTCTTAATAAATTTTTGAATAACTTTTGGTATGGCAAAGAGTGACAGAGTTCTACTCAATCAATCTGAAGACCATTTTAAAAAATCTTTTAAATATTCTTGTGCTGGTCAATGTCCATGTTCTATTGGTCAATTTTCATGTTGTTCTGTCTGACATTATGTGTGTCTCTATTGTTGACAGGGTTACAGAAGTGCACTCGCCAAGTCATTGACTGCTGACAACTCTTGTCATTTCACAAGTCAGGTAGGTTCTTAGTTAGTACACGCATGATAAATTCTACGTAAGATCACATAGAGAATAGGAGATCATCGTAGCCATGCAATATACATGACTTATGTTAAGACAACTTGTAAATTATATTCTGTTGTTTCTTTCAAAAACTATTTTACAAAATCCACCGCATCAAAGCCTCGGGTAACAGCTGGTATTGAGGGGAAATGAAATGCTTTGTTTACAAAAAATACCTTTACTGTTTTAAACTCAGACAGATGTCACTTTACATATTTGTAAACTTTGTCACTAGACGTATTTGTAAAAATTACACTATTTACAATTATCATAAATGCTTTGATATTTTGTATGTACAATTCTTGTAGCATGGTCGCCAATACTGTGTTGTTTAATTAAGCCCAATCTTTGTTATCAGCCTAATGTGATCAAGTCTTTCACTTCTGACACCAAAATTACAGCTCTAGCAGAGTTTTTCATCAAACAAGAGAATTGTGTAAGTACTTGTAGGTCTAGGGGGATTAATAAATTAATTTATAAATGAAACAATGTCAAATGTAAATGAAACAAAACAACAGCCTTTTTCCTTTTGACTTAACCAGGCTTCGTCATTTTGACCAGCCGTTTTGTTGTCATATTTGATGTCTTGTCTTTATATTAAAACATTTGTCTGCCCCAGACTGTGTTTATTGACCTACTAACTCGTGAGGCATTCAAAGAACAGCCTGACACATTTGATCAATCAGTAATATTAATTCCGCATCCACCCACAGGACAACGGAATAATGCAGGAGTTGTCATCTGTCATCTACCAGTGTGTCACACAAGAGAAAGCTGAAGCCATATGTCCACATTTTATTCTCAAACATGTGAGTCTAGACGTTTGTGGTGGTCATCTTGATGTTTGTGGTGGTCATCTTGATGTTTGTGGTGTCATCTTGATGTTTGTGGTGTCATCTTGATGTTTTTGGTGGTCATCTTGATGTTTGTGGTGGTCATCTTGATGTTTGTGGTGGTCATCTTGATGTTTGTGGTAGTCATCTTGATGTTTGTGGTGGTCATCGTGATGTTTGTGGTGGTCATCTTGATGTTTGTTGTGTCATCTTGATGTTTGTGGTGGTCATCTTGAGGTTTGTGGTGGTCATCTTGAGGTTTGTGGTGGTCATCTTGATGTTTGTGGTGGTCATCTTGATGTTTGTGGTGTCATCTTGATGTTTGTGGTGGTCATCTTGATGTTTGTGGTGTCATCTTGATGTTTGTGGTGGTCATCTTGATGTTTGTGGTGGTCATCTTGATGTTTGTGGTGTCATTTTGGTGTTTGTGGTGGTCATCTTGATGTTTGTGGTGGTCATCTTGATGTTTGTGGTGTCATCTTGATGTTTGTGTTGGTCATCTTGATGTTTGTGGTGGTCATCTTGATGTTTGTGGTGGTCATCTTGATGTTTGTGGTACCGGTAGTCATCTAAAAAAATTTCATGATCACCTAGATGATATTGGAGATCACCTAGATGTTTTTGGTGGTCATCAATAGAAGGACAATGATTTTAAACATGTAATAAAAACAACTAACAGTATATTCAATGTTACAAAGGCCTTTTTATACTCCCAGACTTGCTACTGGTCTTTCTAAACTAATGTCATTAGACATATCCCTGACCAGTTTTCCATGAGATATTAATATTATGTGAGAAATTCTAGTGTAAAATATCCACGTTGGTATTAATTTTGGCTTGCAGAAATGAAAAAAATGCTACAAATAAAAGATGAAACATTGAATAAATGTGTTCCACACACAGATAAGTCAACAGTTTGCTCACAGTACAGGCACTGGTGGCCTGGGTCAGCTGAAACTAGTGCTCACCTACTACTGCAGCCAACACAGGCTGATGGGCTCAACATCCAGCTCAGAGAGACTGCTCCACACAGAGTTCTTGCTGAGTTTGAGATGTAGAATAGAGCATTTGTTAGATCAATGGCTACAGGGTAAGTAGGGCAGGCACATTAGATCAAAGACTACAGGGTAAGTAGGCCAGGGACATCCGATCAAGGCTACATGATAAGTAGGTCAGGGACATCCAATTAATGGCTACATGGTAAATAGGTCAGGGACATTAGATAAATAATACATGCTAATAAGGCCTGGGACATTAAATAAATGGCTACATTGTCAGTAGGCTTGGGACATTAGATCAATGGCCACATGGTCAGTAGGCCTGGGACATTAGATCAATGGCCACATGTTAAGTTAGGCAGAGACAGTTAAACATCATTTTTTTTTTAATTATTATTTTTGGCCATTTTCCAAATATCCAAGAAAGAATTGCACCTGATTTCCAAGTCTTCA
Source organism: Lymnaea stagnalis (assembly GCA_964033795.1). Classification (NCBI taxonomy): domain Eukaryota; kingdom Metazoa; phylum Mollusca; class Gastropoda; family Lymnaeidae; genus Lymnaea; species Lymnaea stagnalis. Next base: position 1,889,109 of record CAXITT010000048.1, on the reverse strand, counting down.
TTGAATAGTTTTATTAGTAATTTGACCCAGCAACAACAAGCATTCAATCTTTACACTATTACTTTCTATAAAACAAGATTTTAGTTTTAAAATTTTAGCAAACTGACGCCCATAATATTTAGCCAATTGTGAAATAATTCCTCACTACAGTTAACCATGAATGTCTCAAGAACTATCTAGTTGGTCAGCCGCCCAATCACAGTCCCACTGGATATTTGGCCCAGTACCTGGTTTGGTTTGCAGTACCTAGCAGTCTGGAGATATTTGACACAAGTCTTCATGGTCAGAAGATGTTTTTTTTAAGTATTTTATTTTTCGTCCTGAGATACCATCTGGAATAACCTGAGTTACCGGCTCACACAACCTGAAATGCCATCTCACACCACCTGAAATGCCATCTCACACCACCTGAAATACCATCTCACACCTCCTGAAATTCCATTTCACCCCATATGCCATCTTTCATGACCTGACATACCAATCTCACACCTCCTGAAATGCCATCTCACACACCGTGGAATGCCATCTCACAACCCATTAAATGCCATCTCACACCACCTGAAATATCATCTCACACCTCCTGAAATACCATTTCACACCCCTTAAATACCATCTCACACCCCTTAAATACCATCTCACACTTCCTGAAATGCCATCTCACACACCCTGGAATGCCATCTCACAACCCATTAAATGCCATTTCACAACCCATTAAATGCCATCTCACAATCCATTAAATGCCATCCCACAACCCATTAAATGCCATCTCGCAACCCATTAAATGCCACCTGACAACCCATTAAATGCCACCTGACCACCCATTAAATGCCACCTGACAACCCATTAAATGCCACCTGACAACCCATTAAATGCCACCTGACAACCCATTTAATGCCATCTTGCAACCCATTAAATGCCATCTCACAACCCATTAAATGCCACCTGACAACCCGTTGAATGCCATTTAACAACCCATTGAATGCCATATCACAACCCATTGAATGCCCCCTGACAACCCATGTTGTGAAAGTTTCACTCAATGTGTATATTAAATTGTAGGAGTTCATTTCATTATACTCTTTGTAAATGATTGACAACATAACTTTATGTGAATTGAATTGCCACCTCCATTTAACAATGGAAGCATCAATGGTCAATTAACAGTCTCTGCACAACTCTACCTGGCTCTGTACAAATCTACCATGTTCTGTACAAATCTACCTGGCTCTGTACAAATCTACCTTGTTATGTACAAATCTACCATGTTCTGTACAAATCTACCTGGCTCTGTACAAATCTACCTTGTTATGTACAAATCTACCATGTTCTGTACAAATCTACCTGGCTCTGTACAAATCTACCTTGTTATGTACAAATCTACCATGTTCTGTACAAATCTACCTGGCTCTATACAAATCTACCTGGCTCTGTACAAATCTACCTGGCTCTGTACAAATCTACCATGTCCTGTACAAATCTACCATGTTCTGTACAAATCTGCCTGGCTCTGTACAAATCTACCTGGCTCTGTACAAATCTACCTTGTTATGTACATATCTACCATGTTCTGTACAAATCTACCTGGATGTGTAATAAAATTTTACTACTTATCTTAACAGTTCGAAGAGTGAATGTTTGTGTAAATAATCATTAGAAAGGATAGGATTTGAGAGCTATGTTTTCTAAATGAATCTTACAATGATTTGTGTTTTAGAATGCCCACCAATACCTGTGCTGGCCGGCATGTTCCCTCAACTTCACATGGCTGGACTCATGCGGCTCTACTCCCTTCTTTCATCAAGATGACATTTTCCTCACATCTAAGAAACTGGAGATTCTCTTGAGCAAATTCAACTACATAAGGAGCACTAGATGTTTTTAACTAGATCAGGATCTTAATATATTTAAACAGACCTGGTTACTCTTACAATTACGGCATACAATGTATGATTTGAGATTTCTTTTATGATTGTACTGAGAGATCTGTCAGAACTATCATCTTAAGAGGCCAGTTGGATGTCACCCGGCGCAGTCCGCACCACCCTAGCTACGCCACTGTGCTAGAGGTAAATGCCTAGAGTTTTTTATGAAGAAAAAAAAATACTTTTGGTTGTTGGTTTTATCTTTGTTCATCCGGCATTGAACGGATTCAGAAATACGACTGGCTTGCCACCATCCATAATTGTATTGTGTACGAACTTAGAGGGGAACGGGGGGTGGGTGGGTTGGTCTTGACTTATGGGTGAAGCATACGGGTGTGCAAAGTAGGGGGTAAGTGTCTACACATGATTTCAAGCTGTAAAATAACACCAATCAGTAGCACTTTCTAGTTTAAAATAATAGAACACTGATCTAACAACATTCGGTCGATTCACCCCCCCGCCCCCCCCCAAACCTCCCCCATCTCCATTCTCAACACATGTCACTCATTTTCTAGGAATAACTCTAGTTGTGGTCAAGCTCAACTTGTCATATGTTATCCACAACTTGTCACAGTTTTATCCACTCCCCCCCGCCCCCCCCCAAACCACCCCCATCTCCATTCTCAACACATGTCACTCATTTTCTAGGAATAACTCTAGTTGTGGTCAAGCTCAACTTGTCATAATGTTATCCACAACTTGTCACAGTTTTATCCACAACCCACAACTTGTCACTATGTTAACCACAACTTGTCACAGTGTTAGCCACAACTGGCTCTATGTTATCCAGGGCTGACAGCCCTCAGAAGGCTGATATAAGTTAGGTAACAATGAGTCTGAGTAATTGTACTCCCAGCCTGCAGTAAGACAGTTGTGACATTAAGAATATCATACTTTGTTATACCATTTGATACTATGACTATGACATACGCTCTGATGAGATCTAAGACACAAGCATAAAGAAAGAGTCAACATTTTAAACATTATTAAGAAAATAATTTAAAAAAATATTTCGTTACTTTTGGGGCCGCTGCGTGCTGACCGGCCGCATGTGGCCCGCAGGCCGGCTGTGCAGTAACATAAAGACTCGAGTAAAACTTCTCAATGCCCAGCTCATCCTGCCCCATCCCTTGCAGTCTGAAATGTTGGTGCCCTTATGTTTAATGATGTAAGTGTTGTGTTAGAAAATTGCCATTAAAATACCATCAATTTGTTCAATGTAAATAGTTCATGTCAGACTTTTAAGTCAATAAAAACTGAATATTAACTTGTCTTGGTTCTTTCACTTGTGTATGTGCTTGAGTAAATGATTGGTGTCTCTAGTAAATGATTGTTTGGTGCCTTTAGTAAATGATTGTTTGGTGCCTCTAGTAAATGATTGTTTGGTGCCTCAAGTTAATAATTGTTTGGTGCCTCTAGTAAATAAATGATTGGTTCTTCTACTAAATGATTGTTTGGTGCCTCTTAGTAAATGATTGATTGGTGCCTCCAGTAAATGATTGTTACCACAATGTAAAATTTTCTTGTTTTCACTGGGTGACGTGTAACAAAATCTTTGTCATCACGCCCTCATACGCCCCGTTCCGTCCTGCCCCCCCCCCCCAACCCCACCCAGTCCTCTCTGAAAACAAGAAAGAACTTATCTTTCTAAGGATGGGTAAAAAAAATGGTCTAGCAGGTTTTTCTTGTTTTCCCTGGGTGACGTGTAACAAAATCTTTGTCACCACGCCCTCCTACGCCCCGTTCCGTCCTGCCCCCCCCCCCAACCCCACCCAGTCCTCTCTGAAAACAAGAAAGAACTTATCTTTCTAAGGATGGGTAAAAAAAATGGTCTAGCAGGAGCTGCAACACTGCCTGGAATTGAACAAATTTAAGGCAAAATCACTTGCTAAAAATGTAAAGCTATAACTCTGACTTATGTCCTATCTAGGACATTGCAAGCTGCAACTCTGACTTGATTCCTACCTAGGACATAGTAAGCTGTAGCCATGACTTGAGTTCTAGTTCTACCTAGGACATTATTAGCTATAACTCTGACTTGTGTCCTACCTAGGACATTGTAAGCTGTAAATCTAGCTCGAGTCCTACATAGGACATTGTAAGCTGTAGCCATGACTTGGGTCCTAGTCATTTCAGCTGTAACTCTGACTACGTAGGACATTTTATGACACTAAGTTGACCAAGGCTTAAAACTGGTCACTCTTTCCGTGCGCATTGAAAAATCAACCTTGGCGAATGTTGTTGTTGTTTGTATTTGTTGTATAACGTCGGCCATATAAGATATTAGTTTTAGTTTTTCTCACGATTCGAAAGTGTAACTCCATCCAGATATTGTCAAGGGAAAGACGATTTTGCAAAAAAATAATAATAATAAAGTTTCGGGGGAGGGGGGGGGGTTACTTGCATCAACCTTTGTTAAACTAAAAATAGAACTCCAAAATTAATGTTTTGTAAATAATTTTACTGATAATAAATAATAATAGTTCGTCCGTCGAAATCCACTATGACCATCTTAATCATGTCGTATAAGCCATTTGTCAACTTGCCTGTGGGTGCGCACAAGGCTCATGGGAACGATTCTGGCGGGAAATAATCTTGTGCAGGTGATTGGATTGCTGGGAGTTCTCCAGGGACAGAGCTCACCCGGGCTTTTCTGGCACGTCTTGCATGCGCTGCAGCCGCTCGTCTGGTGGCTTCATTTAGCTTGGAACCTGTGTGTACAGAGGGACGCCAGGATGCTAGGTCCTTTGCCGCTTCTTCCCATGTGCTCGTGTCTACATCGAACGCTTTCAACGAAGCCCTGTCCTGCCATTTGATGACTAGTGTATTGCTGAGACACGCTACGTGAGATTGCTTCAACATGTTTGCTTGGCTTTGGTGGATCTACCACGATTGCACAGTTGCACAGGGATAGAAAAAGTCGGGAGCACGGCCGCCTTGTATACAAATTACTAAAAAAAAAATATTTTTTTTTGCTGACGTCCGTCCGTCACAATGCGACGATGGTGGGCTCCGGAATCCACAATGCCTGGGATTATTCTTCTAGGATTATAAGCTGGTTCCCAACAGCAAACCCAAGGGAACAGCATTTGGATGGTACAGCTTGGCACCAGTGGCGTCGCAGGAGGTGTCGGAATGTTTCATTGTACCAATGCTATCCGCCTACGGGACGCCTTCTCCGGGTTTGAATTCAGAGTTTCCTTCTCTTGGATGAGTTGCCGTCCAAGGTTAACGAGTCCCATCTACCCGGGCGCTGGTGAGGTTTCTGCTTTACTGGGCTTTGGCTGAAATTGAACTTCAGACCACCAACTTGAGATTTGCTCAGTTTAGACCACTCGGCCACCCACTGTAATGAGAGAATGAGCCATTTCACTTTGATGATGAGTATTTTTGGTATGAGTATTTGCTGGTTTGATGAGTAATCTCCCCCCCCCCCCCAAACGCTTAATTTTGTGACATTGCGCACCAAAATGGGAAAAGTCTTGAGCTGGTTGCCGAGTGCGTGGCATTTCTAAGTTGTTTTTTTTTACAAGCTCTGGAACGGAAGAAGACAGTTTCTATTTACGCCGGTGACGTACGCATGACTCTGTTGACACAATTAATTGGACTTCTCATTGTTGGACAAAATGATACAAAGAGATCAAGATATAGGTATCACGATAGAAATAAGTAATAATGATGCTATGAGGTCATGGACTGAGCATTTATTAAATAGTACGGACGGGCAAGGGGTACTCATATTTTTATATTGTTATTTATTGGGGGGGGGGGGGGGGGGGGGGGGGGGGGGGGGGGTATGTTAATTTTTTTTTTTAATTTTTTTTTTTTTTTTTTTTTATTTTTT
>CAXITT010000048.1:1865768-1883037 GCA_964033795.1 Lymnaea stagnalis | reverse complement strand
GTGGGGGGGGGGGGGGGGGAGTGCTATACATCTTATCTAATATTTGGAGGGGGGAAATTTATTAAATGTAATAAGGGTAAAAATTTGATATTTTTATGTTATTTAATATATGCACAGCCCATGAGGGTGAAGGTAATTAATACTGGAATGTAGGCATAACATAGTATACGAGGTAGGAAGTCTCAATCAGTCTGTTCAAACACAACCATAACATAACATTGTAAGTATGCAACTACGAGGTAGGAAGTCTATCTAAATACAACCATAGCATAACAGTGTGAGTATACAACTACAAGATGAGAAGTCCAGTGTGTTCAAACAAAACATAAGATTGTAAGGATGAAGCTGCTGCTGGACGGCTGACTGGTGTGGCGTTGTAGGCCTTCGTGGTGACAGAGTGAAGTATACATACCAATGAATGAATGACGGATCAGGGGAATATATCTAAACCAACCTGAGACCAAAAAGTAGGTCAACGTCAATATTCAGATTTCCTTTAAAAAATAATTATGAGCTTCAACCACGTCATTTACCTCTTTGAGTCGTCCTTTATGGAGCGTGCTCAAAGGAAAACCACCTGACCCACTTACTGTTCGTTAGCCATGCCACTTGACCCACTTACTGTTTGGGGGCCAAACCATTTAACCCACTTACTGTTCATTAGCTAAACCACTTGACCCAAATGAAAAAACATGGCAACTGACAGGGAAAAACAGGACAACTCACAGGGACAAACATGGCAATTGGCATGGGACAAATATGGCAACTGACAGGGACAAACATGGCAACTGACAGGGACAAACATGGCAATTGACAGGGCACAAACGTGGCAACTGACAGGGAAAAACATTGCAACTGACAAGGACAAACATGGCAATTGACAGGGCACAAACATGACAACTGACAGGGACAAACATGGCAATTGACAGGGGACAAACATGGCAACTGACAGTGAAAAACATTGCAACTGACAAGGACAAACATGGCAACTGACAGGGAACAAACTTGGGAACGCACAGGGACAAACATGGCAATTGTCAGGGGACAAACATGGCAACTGACAGGGACAAACATGGCAATTGACAGGGACAAACATGGCAACTGACAGGGACAAACATGGCAATTGACAGGGACAAATAAGCTCCAAAAAAATTGTAATATTTTTCATAATTCTCCATGTTTACTTGAGAATCTGTACACTGGTTTGGTCATTAATTTTTTTTTTATTTTGGTCCACAGCATTAACAAGAGAGTAAAGTCGGGACAACATTATTGTTTTATGGAGTAGCTGATACAGCCATAATCCCATAATGTAAAAGTGACAGATTCGACTACCAGGATCACGAGCAGCTGATAACGCCATAATGTAACTTTGACAGACTCGACTACCAAGGCCACGAGTAGCTGATAAAGCCATAATCCCATAATGTAAGATTGACAGACTCGTCTACCAGGAGCACATCATAAACATCACGTCAACGGACCTATATGGGAAGGAATCTCACACATGTCAACTTGACCTATTACTCGCAGGTGACACTGGGCAGTTGCTGACACACACATCATGGACGCTGCTGAAAATTGTGTCAGTGTTTCACAACTGAACGTGGACACCAGCTTGTATCTCAAAGACTCGGTTGCAGGGTTCAGCTTAGACACCAAGACGTGTCCAGGTGTTCTCAAACTCTGCTGTGGTGCACCACTAAACTTGACCGGGAGTCTGGGCTTTCACGACGACACCAGCGACTGGGGCACCATGACAGAGACTGAGAATACAAGTGATGAGTTCCTCCTCCATGATTTCCTATTTCATGACGCAACGGGGAAACCCGATGATCAAAAAGACACTACAATGACGTCACCAACAGTTGGATATGACCGAAATAAACACAACGCTATCATGGCGTCAGTAGAAGGTGGGTGTGGCGGAAATAAAGCAAACGCTACAATGACGCCACAAACGGTTGGATGTGACGTTTTCCAGGTAGCACAAGTTGCTACTCTTGCAGAAAACCTCTCCAACGAAAAGTTATATTCTGCTAAAAGGAAGACGGTTATTGCGAATGAAAACGCTTATTCTGATGACGTCAAGCAGTGTATTATGAAGGCAAACTCAAATTCTGATGACGTCATGCAGATTAATAGAAATGAGGCACGGGTTACTAAGAAAACAAAAAGAAACTCACGAGACCAACCAGACCCAAACAAATCTCATTCAAAGAAAAACACATTGTTTAGCTGTCCACGTGTGGCATCGAGATCCTACTGCGACGTTTCTACTGACATCATCCGGTTTACACCAGAGTTCGGGCGCACTCTGCCGAGGCGTGCGGCTTCCGTTAGTGCGTGCAGTCGAGGTCATGCGGGGTCAAGAACTGGTATGCTATTGGCTCAAAGGCTTGTGACGCAACTGAAACGCGTCAAGCCGCAAAGGGCTGACGCTAAGGTGCCGAGTTACCTGAGTCGATGGATGCACACCAATTCATGTCGGGAGTTTCCCGTGACTGCCGCAAACAATGATGCTGGTGGGTACAACGCGTTGAGGAATCGCCGTCCCGGGACATGTGGAGCAGCTGCAGTTGGCAAGTGGGAGTGGTGCCTGCTAAACCACAGGCTGGTCACTGGAAGGGAAGTGAGTGAGGCGTTAACTGCTACACAGGAGAATGAGTTGCTGGTAAAGAGAATTAAACTGTACGAACTGATTTTCCAGTACATGGATATAGTGTTGGCGAGATTCGAGAGGCGAGCCGTGGACGATGATAAGCACAAACAGGAAAACTCGTTCAGAGATTTGAAAAAAAATTACTTGACGTATAAAGAAGTTTACAGTGTAGATGTTGGTGTTGATGCCGGTAAGATTTTGTTGGAGGCCCATAATAAAGATGATCAACAGTATCGTAAGTCTCCGAGTCAAAACCATGGCCACCAAGGTCTTAAACAGGACCACCAAGGTCAAAAACAGGACCACCAAGGTCAAAAGCAGAACCACCAAGATCAAAAGCAGAACCACCAAGATCAAAAACAGGGCCACCAAGGTCAAAAACAGGAATACCAAGGTCTAAAGCAGGGCCACCATGGTTCAAAACAGGGCAGCCAAGAAACTGTTAAGAAACGTAAATTCAACAGTAGGTTTTCTGGCGAAGGACACAATCCTACATTATTGAATACTTCTTTGAAATGCGATTCGTTTCAAAGTAAAGTTGTCCCTGAAGAGAAAGAAAGTCGTGTATGTAGACAGGATGGCAAGACATCGAGTAGCACTGAGCATGGACAGGATGGCAAGACATCGAGTAGCACAGAGCATGGACAGGATGGCAAAACGTCGAGTAGCACAGAGCATGGACAGGGTGGCAAGACGTCGAGTAGCACAGAGCATGGACAGGGTGGCAAAACGTCGAGTAGCACAGATCATGGACAGGGTGGCAAGACGTCGAGTAGCACAGAGCATGGACAGGGTGGCAAAACGCCGAGTAGCACTGAGCATGGACAGTGGTGTCAAGACGTCGAGTAGCACTGAGCATGGACAGGGTGGCAAGACGTCGAGTAGCAGAGAGCATGGGCAGGGTGGCAAGACGTCGAGTAGCACAGAGCATGGACAGGGTGGCAAGACGTCGAGTAGCACTGATCATGGACAGGGTGGCAAGACGTCGAGTAGCACTGAGCATAGACAGGGTGGCAAGACGTCGAGTAGCACAGAGCATGGACAGGGTGGCAAGACGTCGAGTAGCACTGAGCATGGACGGGGTGGCAAGACGTCGAGTAGCACTGAGCATGGGCAGGGTGGCAAGACGTCGAGTAGCACTGAGCATGGACAGGGTGGCAAAACGTCGAGTAGCACAGAGCATGGACAGGGTGGCAAGACGTCGAGTAGCACAGAGCATGGACAGGGTGGCAAGACGTCGAGTAGCACTGAGCATGGACAGGAGTGTCAAGACAAGATACCTTTTAAGTCTTGGGGCAAGAAATTGCGACGAGACGGGAAGCGTCATGGTTGGGGTCACTTCAAATTAGATTCCAGAGAAAGTATTACATCTTGTAAGGTAAATAATCCTGAAACCTTTAATGTCAGGTCTGGAGCGCACCAATATCCTAAGCATATACAGAGACAGCCCTTAAATTCTATCGTTGCACAACAGCGAGAACATGGATTGATCAGGGCCGGTCGAGCCAAGGGCGGGCACAAAGGTCAAATGAGGCCTAACTATATTTTTGGGTCTCGCGAGCTTGCCACTGAGCAGAAGAGCTTGTCGACAGATAGAAAATATATGCCATCTTCAGAGACACGGAGTTTGTCGACAGAGAGGAGACATCTGCTATCTTCAGAGCCACGGAGTTTGTCGACAGATAAGAAATATCTGCCAGAGGCTAACAGACATCACTCGCCATATTACGGTCACGGGACATCCCCAAAAAGTAGGAAGACTTATAGATCTGAGAGCAGATCTGAGAGCAGATCTGAGAGCAGGTCTGAGAGCAGATCTGGGAGCAGATCTGAGAGCAGATCTGGTAGCAGCGAAAGAGTAAATGTTCGCAGACTTTCAAGTTCAGAAAATCCGGAAGTGTTTAAGAAAAAGCCAACTTACCATTTTCATGACGAGAAATCAAAAGGAAGTGGTCATTACTCCAAGGACTGCGATGACGTCAACAGAAGTGAGTATTCAAGGGAAGTCAGAAAGAAAAGAAAAGAGTGGCATTCCCTTGATCAGCACCAAAAGGACTTTCAGAAAAACAAGAACTCTCTTGTGTATGAAAAACAAAGATGTAAAACAGACCTTAAGCATGACGATATTGTTCATAACATCATTAAACATAAGGATATTGTTAGCAATACTCAGAAAGATAAGAAGCAAGAAATATTTATTGGGACAAGTTCAGAAACATTTAATTTTGATTTCGTTAAAAAGAAAGTCGATTCTAAGAGCCCTTCCCTTCAGACAACTGAAATCACTTCTGCAGACGAGTTTCAGAACAACCACCATTTGACCAAATCTAGAAGTGATTATAAGCTTTGTGCAAGCCCTGTTGATCCCAGGTTTACCAAATCTGAGGCATCTCCGTGGCGCGATTTAACATCAACGTCATTGGCAACATATCAAAGGAAAATATCCCCAGAGACGGTCAGGTCAAATCACGGGGAGCCTTGTCCAGATCCAGTCAGGTCATATCACGGGGTGCCTTGTCCAGATCCAGTCAGGTCATATCACGGGGTGCCTTGTCCAGATCCCGTCAGGTCATATTTTGGGGAGCCTTGTCCAGATCCAGTCAGGTCATATCTTTGGGAGCCTTGTCCAGATCCAGTCAGGTCATATCTTGGGAAGCCTTGTCCAGATCCAGTCAGGTCATATCTTGGGGAGCCTTGTCCAGATCCAGTCAGGTCATATCTTGGGGAGCCTTGTCCAGATTCAGTCAGGTCATATCTTGGGAAGCCTTGTCCAGATCCAGTCAGGTCATACCTTGGGGAGCCTTGTCCAGATCCAGTCAGGTCATATCTTGGGGAGCCTTGTCCAGATCCAGTCAGGTCATATCACGGGGCGCCTTGTCCAGATCCCGTCAGGTCATATCACGGGGCGCCTTGTCCAGATCCAGTCAGCGTAATCACTGGATACAATGTTGAGCAAACTCTCAAGTCCCAAGAGCAAGGAGTCGGGGACACGGGGCACGTCGCTAGGGGAAAACTGTTGGTTCAGTCTGAGCGAGGGCTGATCTGTACAGAATGTAGAGACTGTGAACTCAAGGACACGTCACTCAAACTATCGGGCTCACCCCTTGTCCATAAACAATACGCGAAACCTACAAGTGCTGCGTCTGAGATTGGTGAGGCCAATATGGAGACAGGTCAAATTTCATGCGACAACAGAGATAACAGTATAGTAGCCTGCAGGCCAATTGAAAGTAGCGGTCAATCTGAGACAATGGAGCAACGTGGCCGTCGACGTGAAGCGTTCAAACGACGTCATTCTGAGAGATCACAATGTCACAGCGTCAACAGTCATGACAGCGTCAACAGTCATGAGAGCGCCAACAGTCATGAGAGAGCCAACAACCATGAGAGAGCCAACAGCCATGAGAGAGCCAACAGCCATGAGAGCGCCAACAGCCATGATAGCGTCAACAGCCATGATACAGCTAGCGATCGGGTGCCAGGAATCACCAATGCAAAAGGAGATGTGAGGAAAAAATGGGTAGATGGCATTGAAGAGATGGACATGCAGTCCAGTAATATGGAACAAACAGACGAGGAGCAAGTCACAATAAAACGACTTGAAACAGAAGTTACAAGCTTGGAAAATAAAAGAGATGCTCCATGCTTGGCAAATAAAATAGATATTACAAGCAGTCCTGACGATACATCACTACTGCACAGTACGAACATATGTAAACCTATAACATTAAACAGAGATTCCTCTGGTTCTGACAATATCATACAACTTGTTCAGAGTAAGACACATGCAGATTTAACGTGTGCCCCAGCGTGTGTCCAACAGTGTGCCCCACAGTGTGCCCAACAGTGTGCCCCACAGTGTGCCCAACAGGTTGTGCCAGGAGGTGACGTTGCATACGGTGGCATTGCAGAGGGCGATGGTGATCACAGCGACTACAGTCCATTGACACACAGGCCACCAGCCAACGCTAGCTGCCTCAATGTTTCACTTACTGACCAGTGTCAAGGTACCGGTACCGGTACGCCAGAAACTGACGATTTCGTTGACGGTCTTCTCGAAAACTGTGCAGACGTGAATGAAGTTTGTACGGGGAGCGTGATGCATAACGCACGTGAACGTGGTAGAAACGAGGGCTATGTCGAGACACATGCTGACGCCACAGATCTCTGTACATCAGCACCACCTGGTAATGCTCCACTAGCCGTCATCACAGATCTCTGTACATCAGCACCACCTGGTAATGCTCCACTAGCCGTCATCACAGATCTCTGTACATCAGCACCACCTGGTAATGCTCCACTAGCCGTCATCACAAGTCTGTACACACCAGCAACCCCTGCTAATGCTGAACTTGCCGACGCCGCAAAGGGCGCACACAAAGAATATGACAATCCTTACATAAGCCGTGGCTACATAGTGCCCAATGGTAGCTACACAATGCCCAATGGTAGCTACACAATGCCCAATGGTAGCTACACAGTGCCCAATGGTAGCTACAAAGTGGCCAATGTAAGCTGCACAGTGCCCAATGGTGGCTATACAGTGCCCATAGGTGACTACACGGTGCCAAATGGTGGCTACGCAGTGCCAAATGGTGGCTACACAGTGCCAAATGGTGGCTACACAGTGCCAAATGGTAGCTACCCAGTGCTCATTGAGGGCTACCCAGTGCCCAAAAGGATAGAGTTTGATGACTATTTTCCTGAACTTACTACCATTCACCCGTCTCTACGAGCACCAGAAAATAATTCTATTTACAAAAGAGTTCCATTGGAGGTCCTCACACTGTGCCATTCTAACGACCCTCGGAGATCATTTCTTCCTCATAGCATTATGTCCCATGTCCAGTCGTTGTCCTGTGGCGTCACCAGTGAAAGTGCTGGGAAAAACGTTAGTAGTAAAGACAAATGTCCAGCCTTGCCTCTAGGAGTCCGCGCAGAGAAGATTAGTGTACAGAGCAATGCAAAAGTGATCAACCTGTCCAGTGAGAGCTTGCCAAGACTCTTCCCAAGAGTTTATGACGTCGCTAAGGTCACACGTGTATCGAAGAGTCCGTTTTCAAATGAGAGCTTTACTCAGTCAAAGCTGGGTGCTACAGGGAACCGTCTGGGTGTTACCGGGAACCGTTCTGGTGTTACCGGGAACCGTCCGTCCTGTGATGGTAGCATGAACCAAACAAACGGGATGACCTTCATTCAAAAGACCAGGCGAAATGTGAAGAAATTGCCGCGATTGTATGACCCCATTATATGCTCTCGGTTGTCTAAACAGCAGACGATTGGAATTTTAGACGAATTCTGTAACATCGAACGACCGATTTCCCCGCTGCTTGATGACGATTGCGATTGTTTCCGAGAACCTGTCACATTTCCGATGTTCTGCTCGGGCCGAGAGAGAGTTTGCAAATCCTCATTTCCCCATTCAGTTGATGTGCTCTCATCCTGTCCACTTGGCAACAGCCTGAAAAGCACGTGCGCTTGTTCCTTGTCGGTGCCCTGCGCCAGTGCCCTGAGGTACGGCGTCTGCGAGATAACTGTTGTCAAACTCTTTGGCACCTTGTTCGGTCGGCCATTTCTTCCAAGTCCAACGTTTGACAAATCTTCAGCCAACATGACACAATCTGATATCAGTGCCAACATTGGTCTGACACCGTTTGTCAAAATGAATCAATTTGATATCAGTGCCAACATTGGTCAGACACTGACAAATCCATCATCGAAAATCGCATTTGATGTTAATTCCCGGTGTCGTTTTCAAGACGGGGCGACCAAAACAGGTGAACTCGTGAAGCCCAACAGCCTCAAGTGTCTCTGCATTAGCAGCTTAGCACAGCTGACTGGAGTGACGCCGCCACCGCTGACTGGAGTGGCGCCACAACACGGGGAGACAAAGATTCGTTGCGTTTATTCTGATTGTAATCAAAACAACAGGACGAATGGGGATAATTATTCTAGTTTGAAACGCAAGAGGAGCATGGCGGAGATCGAATCGGAAGACGACCGTGGCAGACGGCAGAAGTTTGCAAAGATGGATCACCGCGGGCACAAGAAAACTTTGCTGGTCGGTGCAGAGGTCAACACCAACAACTGCCATAACAGCGGACGCGAGCTGGCAGACGACGAAGGTTCGACACGCGAGTCGCCTCCCTCGTGGAGGCTAGATAACTCTGACGATAACTTGGAGTTGGACAACTTCGTCTGTGACGTCATGAGCACTCCCATCGTCCTGAGCGCCGCTGACAGAGTTTATCACGTCAGTAGAACAGAACCCGATGACATAGAGACCATCTTGGACCTAAACTCTCAGACACGGGCCAACTTCCGGTGTAAAGATGAACGCGAGGGAGACACGAACCAGGAGGAATCTTCAAGTGCATCCGCATCTTCCCAAGATCTATTGGCACGTGCGATGGATATTGCCGGAATTTCCGAGAAGACCATCGACACTTTTCTTAAATCGGATTTTTCCATTCACTCGTTCCTCTTAAACGATATCTATATCCCACCCGAGGAGGAAGAGTTGCAGTGTGTCTACGAGACAGAGGACGAACCTTCCACTTCTGGGAGTCACAGGGGACATCTCCTCACCTACGAGTCAGACCATCACGGAGTCGGCTCATTTCTAAGCTGGGATTTGTCTTCACGGCCTTTGGACTCGGAGGATTCCAAAACAAATGATGTTACAAACCCTGAAGAGTTCTTGGATTCATTATTTAAGCCTGAACCGATGTATAACAAGTATGACAGACCTATGTACACACCGTCCACTTCCTACCAATACAACGACAACGACAACTACGTCCCTAAAATTACCTTAAGCACCGAACCCAGTTTCTGTAATATTAGGTTTGAGCCAGCAGCGTTCTGCATGGACAACAACGAACCCGGCGACCTCATAAAAAAAGATGAAACTCAAGACTCCTGGAGCGGAGAAATGTTTGCAAGTGATGAATGGGACGGAGTCGCCCTGGGCGCGAGCTGTGATGGAGTCGCCCTGGGCGCGAACTGTGACGGAGTCACCCTGGGCGCGAGCTGTGATGGAGTCGCCCTGGGCGCGCGCTGTGATGGAGTCGCCCTGGGCGCGAGCTGTGATGGAGTCGCCCTGGGCGCGAGCTGTTATGGAGTCGCCCTGGGCGCGAGCTGTGTCAAAAACGACATTGACTCTTTAGAAATGGAGTGGTCAAATCTTCCAGGAGGAAGCACTCACGATCTGCACGACCTGGCCAGTGAGAGTAAGTCGCTTGAGATCTGGAGCAAGAACGTTTGCACCATGATTCTAACCAAGTCCCATGTATCTGAGGGCTGCCAGGGCCAACAACTCTGCAGCATTACTGAAGACCCTTATCAAATCTCGGAGGCCTTTCAACTGATGTCGTATGAACCTGCCAATACAGGAATAGGAAGAAAAATACATGAAAGCCGCGGCCCTGATATGGACGGCCCTGATATGGATGGCCATCATATGGACGGCCATCATATGGACGGCCCTCAAATGAACGACCCTGATATGGACGGTCCTGATATGGACGGCCATCATATGAACGGCCCTCATATGAACGGCCCTGATATTGACGTTCATCATATGAACGGCTCTGATATGGACGGCCCTAATATGAACGGCCCTGATATGGACGGATCTGATATGGAGCCCTACTCAAATTCTTTGAAAGTTCTTAGAAGATCCATGCGAACATGTCAAAAACATAAAGATTTGAGTTTGAGTGGCTCTCATGGACGCAACTCTGGCGCGGACATCTCCGCGACTGGGTCAAGGCGCCGAGAGCTCCTCCGTGCTTGTTTGGTCCGAGACGTGGCGTCACACACGAGGGCTTCCGTCAGGCCAAAGAAATCCGCATCGGTGAAAACGCCTGGGAAGGAGAAGAAGGCGAAAAAGAGAGCTGCTGCCGTTGTTCCATTTAGAGCTCGCTGTTTGATATGCATCGATGAGACAAGTGGCGCAAGTAGGAAAATGCGCACCCGTTGTAAAAAACAATCGGTAAAGAGTGAGTGCAGCTGTTCAAAAAGTAGAAGCAGCTGTTCAAAGAGTGAGCGCAGCTGTTCAGGAACAACTATCTGTTGTAATCCCACAAACAGTGCCGCCAATTCAACGCAAATTAATTTCGAAGAGAATTGTTTGAAAGCCAATATTGCAATCCCGTCATGCTCGGTGCAGATAGTTCCACTTGAAATTCAAGTCAAAGAAACTGATATCAAAATCTCCGATCCTGAATGTCTCAACGTCCCTGGTGCCTCGGGACAACAGAATGAGACCAGCGGGGTGGATCACGGGATCCACACTTTAGAAAAAGAACCGTTGACTGTCTATTATGAAAACAGACTTGCATCAGTTCGAATGTTTACGAAACAGCTGACCCAGTCCAGCCCCGGACTTCTGCAGCATGTCCGCAGCGCGGAGCCGTGGCCCTCCTACCAGAAAGTTGATAAAATCTCAACCAAAACCCGATGCCCTCTTCGACTTTCCAAGCGAAAACAAACGAATCCAGGATCTATACACAGCAGGAGTCGAGCGGTGCAAAACGTGGTGGTCACCGATGAGCTGAACTGCAACAACAATGCAGGCAAAAATGTCGATAATGATGATTCTCTGAACACAAGAAAGGTGAACACCGGTAAGACAGCTCACCAGCATCTACACCGCTTGCAGCAGAGCCAGGTTCGTCTGCCTCGTGTGTGCGATCAGAGCCTGAGCCTTGAGAGGAGCAAACGGAAGTTGGCTCAGCTCCAGGCCAAAATCTTAAAACGTCACAAAGAGCTGCATGAAGCCCCAAGGTCAGTCTCGTTTGGATCGGATCTTGATCTCGACCTGAATCTGACACATGGGGGAGAATCAGGATGTGGTGTGTGTGCTAGGGACATGACACATTCCGAGGTGGCATCTGATGTCAACAAAACTGTCAACGGCGTGTGTCAGTTGCCATCCGTCACCAGTGGAAAACGTGACCGAATCAAAGTGGTCAATTTTGTCAAACGCATCGACTCTCGTTACGGAGATCAGCTCGCCAAAGGGGACAGCAATACCAAGATGCGTCTGAATAAATTCTGCAAGGATTATCTGACCTTGCACGGGGTCAGAAGCAGACAGGACCACCTGGTCAAGAAACCTAAACCATTTGAATCACGGAGTGGAGACGCTTCCACGAGTCGTCTTCTTGTCAACCAAGAGTCGAACTCTGCCATGGACAGATATAATTCAATGTCCAAGGGCCTGGTGTCGTCTGCTCAACCCTGCTCAAGTACCCAAATCGACTTGCCCGGAGGCGAACGACAGGCATGCGCAAAGCGGGTCAAGTCTGCAACGGAAGTGAACCATCCCGCCGAAATCCCCGCTGTAACACAGGGAAGTGTGGAGACGGCCGCAGCTGGTCAGCCAGCCAAACAACTCCACAATCAACACGAGAAGAAGACCAACATTAAAACGATGAAAGCGCTGAGGCCTGACATCCTGAACTGTGTCAACCGTCTGACAGCTAAACCACCGTCCCCCACGGCCCGTCTTCTGTACCAGATCCAGGGCTGGGAGAAGGAGTTCGGGAAGTCCCTCAGCGCTCGTGACGCTCCTCCTACGGGAAATTTTAAAAACAACGTGTCGCGATTCTGTTCATCCAGGTCGACCACTGGTTCCAGCAGCGAGCATTATCTCAGGGGTGTTGTGACTACAATAGCCGTCAGTGAAGGGGCAAAGCGTGCGCTGAAGGGAGACAAGAAGAGAGGAAAAAGAAAAAGGGGAGAAGATAACTCACTGAAAAGTGTTTTAAGTGAAGATTGCTCCGATGACGATAATGATGTTAAACACGTGACGCGTGATTCGACACATGCGTCCGAACCGCCAATTTTATACGATAGCAGAAATGATGACGTCATTGCTTCTCCCGGCAAGTCACCAACACCACCGTTGAACATCAGGTGTCGTGGCGACCAAATACCAAATAGAAACACGAAAAGTTATGACATGACATCTAGCACGACAAGCTCTGACATGACATCTGGCAGTTACGACCAGTCCAACTCTTCGGATCTTAAAGCGATTGAAATCGAACCCCTCTCCCAGATAAAGAGAACTGTAGACCGTTCGGCGTTCTCGCTGGATTTTGTCGATCTATTTCAACAACCAGAGGAAGACATGTTTGAACAATCCAATGAGAACAAATCCAGAGAATCCGTTTTGGACAAGGAATCGATTCTTTCCGAGACCGTGAAGAGCCAGTCACCTTTGGACAAGAGATGGAAGCATCCAGACAATGAGACAATGGTTGTTCGCCACTCGTATCAGATTGTAGATCCCACTGTCACACGATATTTTAGAGACAGATTGCCAAATGGCGGGAAGAACGTTAAATCCCTGGAGGATCAAGACCATGTTTCAAGTGGCAACGATGGCAAGGATGAAACATCGCCTTCCATAGTTGACGAGTTTCAACAACGTGACCCTGCGCAAGGTCAACTCATTAAAAGCGACGTCAAAGACGATGTCAACGACATCCGTGACAATGTTATGAAGACCCCTGTCAATGACATGGATGATGTTGTCATCGCCATGTCCTCCAAAGGCACGAAGTCTGAGCCAACCATTTTCCCATGCGCTCTCCCCATTGGAATAACTGAAGATTTTCTCCGCGCCGACGACCAGGACAGGAAAGCTTTGGAGTCGGCAATCTTTGAAACACCGCGTCAAGCGGAATCCCCCTATTCCCAAGATTTGGATATTTTGTGTTATGACTTCCATGAGCTCCAGAACTGCTTGCAGGACTTTCCGACGTCTCCTGTGTGTCCGTCCAACATGCAGGACGCATTGTCTGTGTCAGGCCTGGGGATGTCAGAGCTGGAAGCCACGGGGAAAGATCTGGGCGATGAAATGGAAAATGAGACGAGCCCAGCACCAGAGACGGGTCATTTGAACCTGGATGACTGGCTGATACACGAAGACGGCACGAGGCCCGAGAGTAGGTCGTCAGAGAGTTCAGTCCAGTCTCCCGACAGCGGTCATGACGTCAATTGCGACATCTACAGAGTTGAATCGCTGACCGCCCTAAAGAGGGCCATCGACCGACAATTTGAGACCTCCTTCGAGGACATCCCAAACGTGATCTCCCTGGGAGACGAGAAGGATTCTAACGGCAATACGAGCAGCTCATCAGAGTCGACAGATCAGGACATTCTCTGGTCCCAGATAGGTTCTACGGGGTCAAGGCCGCTGAAACTGCTCAGCCCTATTCTGGAGGACGATGAAGAATATGAAATGTTCCAGAATGAAATGTGAGTCGCGTGGCAATGTACCAGGCCAAACTTGATGTCATGGTTTGGCTCATTAAGACATGACTAATATATCTGTCTGTTGGATGACGTCATTGTCTGTCGGATGACGTCATGGTTTGTTGGATGATGTCATGGTCTGTTGGATGACGTCCTTTTCGGACGCTCCATATAATAATTCAGTTGACTAGTGTCAATCACCTTCTTTCACGAGACGTATGTCTTATATTAGGTTATCTCTGATGAGATAAGTGCTGGGGTATAGTCTCACACTGCTCCTGGTCAATGTACACTGCTCTTGGTCAATGTACACTGCTCTTGGTCAATATACCAGTATGGTGTGTGTGGCCGATTGTAGTCTCAATATGCTTTGGACGTGTGTCCAATTGTAGTCTCGATGTACACTGGACGTGTGGCCCATCATAATGTCAATACCCGCTTGTTGCGTGTGTCCTATTACAGTGTCAAAATGACACACTTGGCCCGTGTGTCTAAATATAGTGTAAAAGGCGCATTCTGTGTGCATGTATGTCATAATTTCATTACTTTGTTTTATTTTATACTGGTCTATATGTCTATATGGATCTACCAATGTCTTTCATTTATTCCTATTTAATTTGGACTGGTGTGTACAACAGTGATATAATGGCAGTTTATAGTGGACAGTTTATAATGCTTATAGTTCATTTATAGAATGATTTTACAATACATGTTATTTGGACAGTTGATTTAATTTACAGTTACGGTACTTTAGATTGACATACATTTTGACATAGAAATAAATAATATGATTACATTTCAGTAATGTGTTTGTTGTTAACTAGTTATTGGCAAATGCGTTGTAAATGTGTAAGCAATGAGTTTTTATTGTATATGTGGACCATAAATTTTTTGTATATGGGTAAGCCAGTGGTTCTCAACCTGTGGGTCGCTTAAGATCATCGAAAAACACATATACTCTACAGTTGTGAAGAATAAAAAAAAAATAAAAAAATGGTTGGTACTTTTTAGAAATAGTTCGTGTCCCAATTAGAGACTGACCGAAAGTGATTTTCTGATTTCGGCCGAAGCCGAAAATAGGCCGAAAGTTTAAAATGACTTTCGGCCGGAACCGAAAAAATGCCGAAAGTTTAAAAATGACTTTCGGCCGAAACCGAAAAAGGTCGAAAGTTAAAAATGAATTTCGGCAGAAACCGAAGCCCGAAACCGAAAATGAAATATTATGATATTTTGAAATTCGTTCCCACATACATTCTGCATACATCGAAAATGATGTGGGAAATTATAAATATTTACATTCTTTTTATAAAAAAATGAGATAATCGTGAATATTAATAAATAAACATTTAATATAAACATCTTTAATAATTAATAAATAAACATCTATCTATTAATAATAGGGGTCTCAAACTCGCGGCCCGCGAGCCATTTGTGACCCCAAGACGATATTTTGCGACGGTTTCAGTCGAATCTCACCGACTAGTCTCATCCTGATTTTTTTAAACATGTTTCTATATATTTTTGTATGCAACAGTGAGTAGATAGATGAAAGTGAATCCTAGTTCTTGAGAACCCTTAATGATTTGATTGTTATTTATAAAGGTTGAGCAGATTGTAACAGTTGTCATCGCTTTTTTGTGGATTACTTGATGCGGCCCACACTCATTCAGACACTACCTCCTTCGCCCCCCCCCCCGGACCCCCTGATGCTTTGAGTTTGAGACCCTTGATCTAATGAATACTTTGGATTTTACCATTTTAATATAAAAGTAATTTAAATTGCTTTGCAATTTTTTGGGAAAAAATGGGGGTTTGGGGGGGGGGGGGGGGGGGGGAATTAATGCAAAATATTATTTTTTTAAACCGGGTCTCTAAAAATTGTGGTTCTAAAAGATCGCTTAATTTGTTCTTAAAGATCGCTTAGTTTGTTGTTAAAGATCGTTTAGTTTGTTGTTACAGATCGCTTAGTTTGTTGTTAAAGATCGCTTAGTTTGTTCTTAAAGAAAGCTTAGTTTGTTGTTAAAGATCGTCCAGTTTTTGTTAATGATCGCTTTTTTTGCTCTTAAAGATAGTTTAGTTTGTTCATAAAGATCGTTTAGTTTGTTGTTAAAGATCATTTACTTTGTTCTTAAAGATCCCTTAGTTTGTTGTTAAAGATCGTCCACTTTTTGTTAATGATCGCTTTATTTGTTCTTAAAGATCGTTTAGTTTGTTCATAAAGATCGCTTAGTTTGTTGTTAAAGATCATTTACTTTGTTCATAAAGATCGCTTAGTTTGTAGTTAAAGATAATTGATTTTGTTCCTTAAGATCGATTAGTTTGATTCTTAAAGATCTTTTAGTTTGTTCCTAAAGAACATTTAGTTTTCTGTTAAAGATTGTTTAGTTTATTCTTATAAATCATTTAGTTTACTATTAAAGATCATTTATTTTGTTCTTAAAGATCATTTAGTTCGGTCTTAAAAATCGTTTAGTTTGTTATTTAAGATCGCTCAGATTGTTCTTAAAGATCGCTTAGTTTGTTTTCAAAGAACGCTTAATTTGTTCTTAAATGTCGCTTAGTTTGTTGTTAAATATCGCTTTCGCTGAGTATTAAATGACCGAAAACCTGCGTCACTTTCGGCCGGATGGCGAAAGTCTAAGTCAATTTCGGCCGAAACCGAAGAAAAACCGAAATTTAACTTTTCTCTTTCGGCCGAAACCGAAATTAAGCCGAAAGTTAACTGTTCAGTTTCGGCCGAAACCGAAACTTGGCCGAAAGGGATAAAATGGCCACTTTCGGCGCCGAAACCGAAGCCGAAACCGAAATTCGGTCGGTCCTTTAGTCCCAATTCGTTCCATCTAAGAGGCAATTAGTAATTATCTGAAAAAAGTTATAATGCCTTGATATTACAAATCAAAATTTCAATCAACTGAATATTGAGAATATTGAGAATTATATTATACTTTATTTGCATACGTTTTCCCTTAGATGAAATCACACATTAATAAATATATACTGGTACGGTAATTTATTTTGTATACAACTCACGTCTTCTTAAAATAGTTAGGCCGTTCCTAGACGATTTTTAAACATGACCAATTTTCAAAACCCATCAAAATGTAGAGACCTTTTTAATTGGTTGACAGGTTTTTCTTCTTCTTTTTTTTACCTTGGTAAAATTTAGAAATATTTATAAAAAGGGACTCTAATTATTATAATTATTATTTTTTTCCATTTGCGTTCAACATATCAAATAATGCTTGCAGTGCTTTTAAGTCATGGAATCATTTTTTATAATTTTTTTTGTGCTGAAAATTCATTTATTAATTAAGTAGCTATCCCCCCCCCCACTCC
>CAXITT010000048.1:1833778-1845374 GCA_964033795.1 Lymnaea stagnalis | reverse complement strand
GGGGGGGGGTGTCCGTGAGCTTGGGGGGGGGTGTCCGTGAGCTTGGGGTCTAAAGTTTCATTTATTCATTAGGATGGGATTTTTCTCGACTCTTTACAGCTGAACAGACCTACTAGATTGACGTACACATTGGTGACGTCTGTCTGATGTACACAGTGGTGACGTCTGTCTGATGTACACATTGGTGACGTCTGTCTGATGAGAAAGGTCCCCAACCACTGATCTAACAACATGCAGCAACAACATAACAAGAACTGGCAGGATGGTTGGCTCAATCAAACTTTTATTGACATCACCGATGATGTAGACCTAGATGACATTCCCGATGACATTCCCGATGACATCCGTGCACAGTCTGCGGTGTCATTCCCGCCGTCCGTCATGACAGACGGGGACAACATGACGGAACCGCCCACACCGGCGGATGCGTTCCGCCCAATCACCCCCAGCCCAGAGAAGAACCCATGCCAGACGCCAGCGACGGAGTTAAGTTTCAACGCCAACCTTCACTACCTCTCGAGAGATGTGCTAGACGACTTTGACAGCCAGACATTGGGCGATTATGACAATTTGAATTGGGTCAAGATGTTTGTTGGCCTTGACACCGAGCAAAATGATAACCAACCGATGTCCGTCGAAAGCTATGATGATTACAACTATCGCAACGGACCAACGTCTTGCTCGAGCGTGACCCCCCACGACAGTGAGTCTCTGGAGCGAGTCAAGCGTAAGGCAGTCAGTCCAGCAGACGATGAATTAATAGAAATAGTCCATGCCAAAAGGAGAAGACTGACAGAATCTTCCTCTCAGCCAAGACTCAGTGATGAGTTCGACTCTTTGAACAAGCGCTGCACGAGAAACGTGTCCCATCTGAATACTGACCACACCAGAACATTCTGCCAAGGCAGGTCCCAGAAACAACGGACACTGGAAGCCAGACACAGACATTCCAGTCTTCCTGACTCGGGTCATCTTCAAACTACAGGCAGCACAATCCATCCATTGGGGACTTTAGGCAGCACACTTTTACATCCATCGGGGACTTTCCCTGTTGATGTGAACGGTAATTTCTGTGTACAACTAGTCACTACCTCCAACAACGCCAGACCTCAGAGCCGATTGCTGCCACCTGTTTCATCTTTTTGTGGAACAGAAGCGATAAACACACCAGGTCCTGCTTCGCCTTACCCTGTCTTGGGCACAGAAACATTGCCATCTCCAAACGTAGACACATTGCTATCTTTGAACGTCGACACACTGCCTTCGTTGAACGTAGACACACTGTCATCTTTGAACGTAGACACATTGCCATCATTGAACGTAGACACACTGCCATCTTTGAACGTAGACACACTGTCATCTTTGAACGTAGACACATTGCCATCATTGAACGTAGACACATTGTTGTCTATTATCCAGACAAGCCAAACTACGGATGAAGCTTTACGTCATTTGGATGGAATCCACCAAAACACAAGCATCTTACATTCCGTTTATCCCAGTTCTGATCATTCTGGCCACTCGTTGGAGACGTCATCCAATGAACTCCATCACGTGACCCACCAATCACCGTCTCATCCATCTTTCACCTGTAATGAAAACAATTTTTCACCCACCACTATCAACCACCATTGTCACCCTTTGGTATCCAATTCCCAGTCAGATATGCTCCCTTTAGTATCCAATTCCCAGTCAGATATGCTACCTTTAGTATCAAATTCCCAGTCAGATATGCTCCCTTTGATATCAAATTCCCAGTCAGATATGCTCCATTTGGTATCAAATTCCCAGTCAGATATGCTCCATTTGGTATCAAATTGCCAGTCAGATATGCTCCATTTGGTATCAAATTCTCAGTCAGATATGCTCCATTTGGTATCAAATTCCCAGTCAGATATGCTCCATTTGGTATCAAATTCCCAGTCAGATATGATGCCAATCGCAGATGTTGTCGACATTGATATTGCAAGTACAATTGTGTCAGGCGTCATAGACAATCTGTGTCTTACAGAAATCACAACACATGGAATGGAGAATTTTATGACGCATCTGACTCCAGTCCCGAGGATGGTCAGTACGACCTTACTGCAGTCACCAAATAAGTCAGGACATCACCAGATAACAGCTGTACCATCTCCTGACCCATCTTATCTTCCTCAAACTTCTGTACCATCTCCTAGACCATCTTACCAACATCAAACACCAGAACCATCTTACCAAACACCTGAACCAACCCCAGGACCATCTTATCTTCCTCAAACTTCTGTACCAACACCATCACACCAACATCAAACATCTGAACCAACTCCAGGACCATCTTACCTTCACAACATTTCTGCAGCAACAAATGGGCCAAATTGTGTGAGCCCAAAGTTAGCAGCAAAAAACGACCCATCTCTGATTGCACAGCTTCCTACAGACACCCTAGATCCACACCTGGCAGAGACCTATCAGAAAGCGTGCAGACAGAACTCCACAGAAGGCCTCACCAAATACATTCTTAGAACAAGAATACTGCTACGGAAGAACAACTGGGGTCAAGCTGACATTGAGACAAACTCTGAGCCACAGGTCAAATATGAGGTAAGCATGCTAGAGTTAGCCTGGTACAGTTAGCCTGGTACAGTTAGCCTGGTACAGTTAGCCTGGTACAGTTAGCCTGGTACAGTTAGCCTGGTACCAAAACTGTCAATTTCCCCCTCCAAACTGTCAAATTTCCCCCTCAAAACTCAAATTTCCCCCTCAAAACTCAAATTTTCCCCTACAAACTCAAATTTCCCCCTCCAAACTGTCAAATTTCCCCCTCCAAACTGTCACATTTGGGGGAGGTTTGACAGTGTAAAGGGGGAGGTTTGACAGTGTAAAGCCCCTCCAAACTGTCACATTTCCCCCTCCAAACTGTCACATTTCCCCCTCCAAACTGTCACATTTCCCCCTCCAAACTGTCAATGTTTCTCCGTTCAACTTAAAATGAAAAAAAGTCATAATGAAGATCAAGAAGCACATAATAAAATGAATTCATTATTTTTTCCTGGAACCATTGGCGTAGCATGAGTCTTAGAACCCCTGGGGCTACCCTTAAGTTTGTCTACCCTTATTCGTTGCAGTGGACCCAAAATACCTGCCCAAAATGTGCAGCGTGGCTATTGCCAGGCTTCTATCGCCAGGCTACTGCCGCTCATAGCTGTGTCGAGACACAATTTTCACACTGCAATCGTTTGAGAACCATTGACTTCTCTGCTATGCAACTGACCGTATCCCATCTGTATTAACACAAACACGAGAATCCTACAATTCTACATTGTATAACCAACTAAGGCCGTTAGTGCGAAAAATACTAGATGACAGTCCATATCAGATTAAATGACAGTCCCCATCAGATTAGAGGTCAGACTACTTCCTTCCCTACAATGCCAACAGTTTTATTACTTTTCTTTGCATGTCAAGATGACACCTGAGGAACTGGAAAAGAGTCAACAGAGAAGAGAACTGAACCGTTTGTCCGCAGCAAAGCACAGACTTACTAAGAAACAAAAGATAGAGAAAAATGAACAGGTCAGTGCCTAGAGGGGCTTAAACAGCCAGCCCAACCCAAGGTTATATCATAAACAACAATCCCATCCCAAGGTTATATCATAAACAGCCAGACCAAGCCAAGGTCACATCATAAATAAACATATGTATAAAAGCGCAGTGTGTCTGGTTCTGTAGTTTTGCTGTCCACGTCCTCTTGACCCACACGTCCACTTTTCTGTAGTTGTGCTGTCCACGTCCTCTTGACCCACACGTCCATTTTTCTTCAGGTGTTCCTCTGCCTCTTTGTACAGTTCTTATTTGATCACCTAAATGGCCTTCCTCCTCGTTTTCTCTTGCACATAATATACATGTTGTCTTTGTTAAAGTCTGATCTTTAATATTTGTAACTTAAGCAAGTGTCCCTTTAACTTAATAAATAATCATTTCTAGAGCATATGACAAAGACATAAAATTGGTTACCATAAATTGGTAAATGCAATTATTTCATTTTCTGATTTCTCCAGGAGCACGGAGAGCTGTCCACAAGGAAACATGAGTTGGAAGAAATGGTGAAATCCGGTACGGATGAAAAGAACATGCTCATCTCATGTCTGTTAGGTTTCGGTCTGTCAATGGAAACAATTCACAAGGCACTGCAATGATTTTTTTTTTCTTTTGGTGCATGACTTAACATGGGTACATGTTGAAAAGTCTGTTCATGACTCAACATGGGTACATGTTGAAAAGTCTGTTCATGACTCAACATGGGTACATGTTGAAAAGTCTGTTCATGACTCAACATGGGTATATGTTGAAAAGTCTGTTCATGATTTAACTTGGGTATATGTTGAAAAGTCCGTTGAATAAAATTACCCCATTTCATTGGGAAAAAAACAACAAATAACTGGTAACTTTTTTTATGTCCTCTTTAAGAGCTAAATCCAAATAATAAAAAAAAATTAATTTAAAATATTACAAACAGTTTTCAATGTTCAAAAGAATTGTTTTTCGTTTAGCATCACCATGTGTTATAAAAAATTATTTTTCCACGCCAAATTTTAACATCTTATAAACATAAAACTTATGGATAAATCTCGTCATATGAAAAGTGAGAAATATTTTTCAGAAAAAATTCGATCAGTAAAATACAATTAAAAAATGGCCAACTGAAATGTATTAATAGAACGACAACTTACTTTTAATTACTTTAAGATGGAAATAAATAATTCTATATTTCATGATGATTTCATGATCAACGTTGATGTAAATTTTCTCTGCGTAAGAGAATTCATTGTAAAATAGTTAGGGTTCTGGTCTGCTGCACTTTCTTTATGCTGAAGAGATTGTTTGTTTGATAACTAAAATTCCTTATGCTAAAAAATTTTTTGTATTATACTTTGAGTTCTGCTGAAAATTCCCTATGCTTTAGAGATTATTTGTAAGATAATTTAAGTTCTTCTGCAATATCTATCTGTCATCTCTGCTAAGTGGTATTTCCAATACTTCAGAATGACCACTTCATTTCATCGGATATTTTTTTGAAAACTGTCTCATTAATCAGGTTTCTATAAAATAGATCCTTCTTTGTCGCACTGTGCCAATTCTGTTTGGGATTTTGGTGGTTCTTCCTATAACTGGTGGCATTAGGTTCAGATGAAATAAATTACTTCAGCATTAGTTGCCACTCGTTTGGCATCTCTTTCTTCCTGAAAGTACAATCTTCAAAATTTAATGTGAAGATCTCTTTTTTTTTAAAACTTTAAAATGTTCAATAATAAATAATGTTTTTAAAGCTTTAAAATGTTCAAAACTATATTATATTAATATTGTTAATACATGTTTATTGTTTGATGCTCATATTGAAAAATTGCCATAAATAATTCAGTCTTGCATTTTTTTTGAAGCAGCTAAACAAAACTGCTGACCATACATTTCTTATGTTTTCCACTGGCCATTTTTTTTAGAGCCCTTTCTCATAAACTTTATGCATTGTTAAACATGTTAAGCTTTGTTGATAATATTTGGAGAACACAAGCCAACAAATAATTGTCTTATTTGTTTCATGACGTCAGAGTGCATAGTCAGTTTACTCAGAAGAACTGCCATTTTTTATATTAAAAAATAAATAATTTTGTTAGCTAAAGTATTATTGACTATTTATCAGTATATGTTTGAAGAATGTAAATAATTACAGTGAATGTTGAAAGGATGAATAGTTAACTGTTCATTTTGTTGGTCAAGTAGGTCAACTTATTCCATGTGAGATTCCGCTGTGTGACACTTGGACGGTGGATGAGCTAAAACAAATGTCCATGTCAACTAAAGAATGTACAGTTTTAACGATAAAGTTTAAAAATAAATTTTACTTAAGTAGCCCACTACTTAATGCCATTTTTTAAAAATAAAAAGTAATAAATGATTTTAATTTTTTACTTGACACATGTATTGTAATTTTTTCATTAACTTTCATAAAACAGAAAGCATGTAGAACTATTTATTAACATTGTGGTTTTTAAATCTCCATTCATTAATTGAATTTTTTAATATATAAAATAGACAACAAAGATGTGCATAATGTTTCTTTAAATAGACAATACCTATGTGCATAATGTTACACTTAGCTCCTTTTAACATGCTTCTCTTGTAAAAAAATAAAATTAAAATATTTTCAGTTAATTTTTATTACAATTTTACAAAGTAAGTATATGATTAAATTATTTAAATACAATTTATAGAAGTTAATCATTTTTTTCAATTATAATAGTAGTCCCTAAAGAGAAATTTAGTCTCCTAAATATAAGATCCAGAACTTCAAAAATTAAAATTTTTAACTTTTAAATATAAAAATTTTTAACATTTAAATTTAAACATTTTTTCATTAATGTATCTTATTTGCAATCTAGTCTTCTTGACTTGTTTCAAACAGTCTGAACATCAATAAAAGTGTCTCTTCATCTTTAAAACTTTAAAAAAAAAAAACAGTTTTATCAAATTTTGTGAATATATCTTTTTTTTTCAAATGAACTTATTTTTTTTAAATACTGTACCGGTACTAATTTTGCTTGACTTTTTAAAAATGTATTGATTTTTTATTAGTGACCAAGAAAGTTGTCTGCATGTTCAAAAATTTACTCAGCTAAAACCAGTAACGAAAAAAGTAAAAATATTTATAAAATATAGGGTATTATATTGATATTAATTTATTAGTCATTTTTTTTTTTTTTTTTTTTTTTACCGCTCTTCGAGCCTTTTGGGATGAATCGTTTTTTTGAAAAAACTTTATTATTTTTATTATTATTTTGATTAAATTTTTACTTTTGAATTCAAAACCAGATTTCTTTATAAAATTATAAAATATAGGGTATTATATTGATATTAATTTATTAGTCATTTTTTTTTTTTTTTCTTTGTACCGCGCTTCGAGCCTTTAGGGATGAAGCGTGTTTTTGAAAAAACTTTATTATTATTATTATTATTTTGATTAAAGTTTTACTTTAGCATTCAAAACCAGATTTCTTTAGAAAAAGACAACTGCATTGTGTGTAATAAACACTAAATAAAAGCTTTAAATTTCTTAAAATGCAGTAGATTCGTCCATTACATGTTGCATAGAATTGAACCAAAAAAAACAACAGTTAATTGTGAAAATAGGTAGCTGAAATAATGTTTGATCACACTTTCAGCGTTTGCTGTTTTACAATGAAATATTCCCAGCTGGCTATTATGATTTACATACTGGTCAGAAGTCTAATATTTTACAATTTATATTTTAAAAAATAGATACATTTTGGAATTTATTTTTCAATACTTTTAAATGGACTAATGTTCTTTTGTTTTATATTGATGTGTAAAGCAAGGCCTATACTTTAATTTGTTGTTTTCTATATCATGTGTTAATATTAAATACTTGGCAAACTTTACCATGCCGGCAGATATTATTGCTGGGGTTTTTTACTCCAAAACTTAAAAAGTTATGTTTTTTTTTAGATATTAGCAAACTAAACAAATATAGTCTGTGCGTAAGTGTTTGATTAAAAAACTTTCTTGCGCAAAAGGAGAGAGTAATTAATAGAACAATTGGAATAGTTGTTTAAAAACATGGAACAGGTGCTCTACCTTTTTATTTGTTGATTCCGCTTTGCCTTCTGATGAAATTTTATTTCACCAACATTAAGCTAAATATATAAACCCCTTGTAAATTGTATATTGTGTGTAAATAGTGTATATAAATGTTTAAATTATTGATTTCAATAATAAAATTAAGGCTGTATTGATTTTATCTTTTCAAATCTGAACAAGAAAGAAATTCTATGCACTTTTTGCTTTTCTTCAAATGTGATGACAAAAAAAAACCTACAAAACATGGAAATACATTTTAACCAATAAAAATATGGCCATAAACTTTATTTTCAGAACTTTTTCATATAAAAATATCAAATGGCAAATAATTTGACAATAAAATGGCCACATCTGTTAAATATGTTTTTCTATGTAAATAATGAATTTTATTTTTTTTTTTTTGCTGAATTTTTAATAATTTAGTTTTTACTTTCTCCTATCTCTATTGTTTGTAAGCTATTGTTTTTTTTAATATAAAATATGATTTTAATCAGCTCCCTAATCATTTAACCCTTTAAGTGAAAAATACACAAATTTAAAAACCACTTTCGCATGGTAAACGCAGTATTGCAACATATCAACTCACAAATGATGAGCATACTTAATTTTTTAAGGAGTATTTATATGTACAAGTTGTTGTTTTTTCTTTTCTATTTTTAGTCTTGCGGCTAGATCAATATGATAATTTTTTTTGGCATTCACTCATGTTGCCAAACTTCCTAAACCAATTAGTATTTCAACATGGAAACAATTAAGATGATTAATAACTTAATGAACATTTTTAGTTTAAAATCATTTACAATAAATATCATGACAATGTCTTTCTATTTTTTTTTGTGAGTGTCATATTCTACTTTTAGTTTCATTCTTCCTGTTTTTCAATCAAAACTAAATTTTATTTTAATACTTTGTTGTTAAGAATTGTGTTCAACTTCAACCATATTGGTCTACGGTGCATCTACCTTTATACTTCTTACAAATAAATTAACATACGATCCCCCTTTATTGTTAAGCCAGTTTTATTATCTTGAATTTATTGTTTGTTGTTATTTATTTTTTAAACTGCTCTATGATGGTGTGTTTTAGATTATTATAATAAACAAAACAAAATTGTATTACTTTTTTTATTTATTTGAATAAGGCACTGTTTTACAAAAAGTAAAATTATAAACATCTATTCTGGGACTTCATCCCAAATTATAGTATTATCCTTATCTCAAAACTGACAAAAAACATTACATCATCATTAAATAAAATGTCACAGCTAGAGCAACTATAAATTAATATTTTGCTTGTTGCCCCTATAAGGAATAGTTTGTTGTTTTTTTTATTCAAATATCAAAGGTTGAGAATTGGTGAGATGAGAAATGCATTCTAAAAACTGTTTGTGAAAATATAAATAACTGCTAAGCATTGGCCTGGTCAGCTGGCTGGTGCTGGGATTTAATTTCAATGATGTCATGAACTTGGCTTTTACACTTTTTAGTTACGGGTAGATTAAGCCTAGGACTTAGAGTAAGAGAATGAACAGGACAGGAGTTTGCATACTGTTACAGCCCTAAGACTAGGAGTAAGAGAATGAACAGGACAGGAGTTTGCATACTGTTACAGCCCTAAGACTAGGAGTAAGAGAATGAACAGGACAGGAGTTTGCATACTGTTACAGCCCTAAGACTAGGAGTAAGAGAATGAACAGGACAGGAGTTTGCATACTGTTACAGTTACAGCCCTAAGACTATGAGTAAGAGAATGAACAGGACAAGAGTTTGCATACTGTTACAGCCCGAAGACTAAGGAAGAAGTGTTTTTTTTTTTTTTTTTTTTTTTTTTTTAAACCAATTAGTGTCAATTAGCCTGATTTGTTGGAAAGAGAAATGTTCTTTCGCTTTCATTCAATAGATAAGCTATCTTTTAAACTTTACCGTTTTGAATTTTTAACCTTTGCTTAATTAGATTTTAAGAATTCATATAAAAAATAATAATAATTCATTAAATTCATTCTTTCTTTTTTAAAATTAAAAAATAAATGAAAATAATCTTTAAACTTACTAAAGTGTTATCAATTTATTTACAACATAAATTGAACTTGGACAATTCAAACAAAAATTAATATCTGATGTAATGTGACGGTATAGAATCATTTATTTACAACATAAATTGGACAATTCAAACAAAAATTAATATCTGATGTAATGTGACGGTATAGAATCATTTATTTACAACATAAATTGGACAATTCAAACAAAAATTAATATCTGATGTAATGTGACGGTATAAAATCACAGAACATCCGTGTACTAGAAAATTTGTATTAAAAAATAAAATGAAAGCTTACATTTCACATTTGTTGCTGTTGATAAAGATTGTAGTGATTGCATCCCTTGTTTACAGTTCCGGTAACTCTACAATGGAATTGCAACGAGGGTGATGATGATTATTTTTTAGTGATGTTTATTTTCGTGTGGCGTATATTTTGTTTTGGTGTACTGTGTACAAGCTAAGTGATTTTTTTTTCTTTTAATTTTGAATGTAAGTTTTGATCAGTAAAACAATTTCAATAAACTTCGTATTTTGATAAATTAATATTTTTAGGGTTCATTATTTAATGTGTTCTTAACTTGTTAATTAATATTATAATTATAATAGTTGCGTATCCGGAATCCGGAAATTTGATCGAAAGAAATTTCATCGACGGTAAATTGATCAACGATAATTTGATCGAACGGAAATTTGGTCGAATCTTTTTTTTTTACCCCAGTTTTTACGTTAAAAATTGGCTTTAAATTTCGTTTTGAACGCATTTTTTTTATTTTACTAGATAGCATAGTGCGTTCAAAAAGAAATTTGACGAAAATTTTAAGGTGTGAACTGAAAACAAAAAAAGGAAAAAGATTCGACCAAAGTTCCGTTCGATCAAATTTCCGTCGACTAAATTTCTTTCGATCAAATTTCCGGTAACCTAATAGTTGTTGTCAAGTGGCAGTAGATTTTCACAATCGCCTTGTTCTTCTAGTTCATTTGCCCATCACTGCCGGATTAGGACCAACTTAAGCCCCTGTCGTTAATGCATATGCCTCGTTCGCCTGTAGGTTAATCCGGTATTGTTTGTCATGAAGATACAACATTACAATTATTTATAAAAGTTATGCTATTACCGTATTTCTCCCCCCCCCACCCCACCCCAACAAAAGAAAACTAAAAAATATCAGAGCTAAACCTTAACAAAATTATTGTCCATTTGCTCGGACATCTGAAATCTGACTGTTGTTGAAAGACAAGTTAATGAAAGCAGTACAATTTTCCTTCTACAACTACTTTTTAACGATTAAAGAAGTGTAAAATATATTTAGAAAAATATTTTTAAAAAACACACACAAGAAAAATAAACTGCCTTGTTGATCTCTGTCGGTGGCTCACCAAGTGTTGATGACGTCCTCCGGGGCTCCAGGATAATCTTGGCTCACCAAGTGTTGATGACGTCCTCCGGGGCTCCAGGATAATCTTGGCTCACCAAGTGTTGATGACGTCCTCCGGGGCTCCAGGATAATCTTGGCTCACCTTAAAAAACAAAATACCGAAACATATGAAATATTTTATGCACCACTTTATGAATTGAATTGAATATTTATATAGCGCTTGTATCCAAGCTACTTTAGCAGGCTCACAGCGCTCTGATGTTCTTAAATCTATTGAAATAATGAAAAATATATATTTAAAAAAACGCCACTTTATGCACCACTTTGTGCACAACTTCATGCACCATTTTAATGGCAATAGAGCAACGTGCTTAAATGCATCATTCATTTTCATGCGAAACTAGTAATGTAGTAGGGGTGGGGGCTTTTTCAGGGGGGGGGGCTGCCCGATCACCTGCAGCTAAAAGATCTGTTTTTGAAGTTGAAATTAAAGAGAGGGGTTATTTTTAGATACTCCTCAATTAATTGTTTACGTATAATATCAA
>CAXITT010000048.1:1814543-1825121 GCA_964033795.1 Lymnaea stagnalis | reverse complement strand
ATTTCAGTCAAGTATTGCACCACATTGCAGTCAAGTATTGCACCACATTTCAGTCAAGTATTGCACCACATTTCAGTCAAGTATTGCACCAAATGTCAGTCAATTATTGCATCACATTTCAGTTAAGTATCGTACAACATTTCAGTCAAGTATTGCACTACATTTAAGTCAAGTATTTTTCATATTTCAGTCAAGTATTTCATTATATTTCAGTCAAGTATTGCACCACATTTATTCCGACGAATAAAGTGAAATGTCTATTCTTATGTACCAAATTCAATGCAAGTTTTATGTAGTTTTCCCATTGTCCTGAATAGCCAGTCGTGACCAGTGGACATTAAACAAGTTAAGCAGTAATGATTGAACAATCACTAAAACCAATGTATTTCCTATAAATCCTTTAGAAAATGTCACGGGAGGCGGGGCTGAACATTTAACAAAACAGGCAGACATTTTTTTTTTTCTTTTACAAGTGACACACTTTATAAGAATCCCATTTAGGGCACCCCCCCCCCCCCAGGCTCGCAGCCGCATATTTTTTACACGCCCCTTAACAATATTAATATATTCTAATGAGCCACCTACTTTTACACCGCACATGTATTTCACCAACTGTTTCAGAAAAACAAAATACAATTTACGCACCAACTATAGTGGGATTTTAAAAACAATAAAAGAATCTCATTTAGAGCAGTTAGCGGCAATTTTATTTCCTGAAATCAGTGACGTCATATTTCCTCTATCTAATCTAGCCTTTGAATAACAGGAACAACTGGTTTTTGGTTGGTTAGGGTGGGGGGGGGGGGGTTGGCTAAAAATTTGACATCGGCAAGGAGTCTGTGTGCCATGTTCAGCTCAATGGGTGAAGGGAAGAGGGTCAGTTAGCCGTCCGGAGATTTTGCAAGTCACGAACAAAGGCGAAGTTAAAATAAAGGATTTTTTTAATGGTCTAATTACATATAACATTCTCATATATTATCCAATAAACGATTGTGACGGTAAATAGCAGTAAATGTTCAATGTAATTATCCGATTCAGCAGTCGCCGCTGTGGTTGATAAAACCATCTGATTAAAATCGACGCCAAGGAACGTGTTAGTGAACTACTGCAGGCTGGCTAAGTGGGGCATCGGTTTATTTACATCTGTTACCATGGGCTACCGGTGGCCTTCATTTAGTACTACTCTCTCTCTCTCTCTCTCTCTCTCTCTCTCTCTCTCTCTCTCTCTTGTAAGCGGTGTCTGGTAATGGTGAAATAGCTCAAATTATTGCAGCAGATTTTTGTACTTGAGTGGAGAATGGAGGGTATAAGGAGATATAGTTATGCATAGTTAAAAATACACGAAGGCATATGAAAATATTTACATTGATTTTTTGCAAACATTATATTTATTAGTAAATGACCTCACTCTCCGTAGTGATCAATATGACAAGTGTAAGTAAGTCAGTAAGTGTGTTGAATTGTAAAATTAAAAAGGACATATTTCTTTTAATTTTAATATCTAAGGTAACAAATTTAGGTTAACAACACCCAAAAGGCAGTAGCAATTTCTCACATATATAAAGTAAAGCTGTACATTTTTGGGGTTAATTTTTTTCAAATAAAACTTTTTATAGTCCAAAGTTTGGCCACGTCACTTTTTACATTATTTTTTTTTTTTTTGTTAGGCGAGCGTGTACCAAATTCACCGCTTGGCTGGCGCGCGATGGCGGCGACTTCGCGGAACAGCGACCAAACCAAATCTGATTGGTCGGGTTAACCAATCTATTTATAGCATGGGTTTCCCAACTATAATATGACTGTAGTGTCACAAGGCTGTGCAATCATTTCTGCCAGCGTAAACACAAACCCATGGACGCAGTGAAACCGTTTTAATTTGAGTTCACGGACTTGCACAAGTTGCACGTTATTAAGTTTTGCAGACATTTTTTTAAACAGTATCTGACACACTCACAGATTAGAACACTGTCTATAAGCTCTATCAGCAAGATACAGGTATGAAATAGAAGTTTTAACTGGTGTCGGTGTGTTTTAAAAATGCATTTCCTTACTTTGTCGTGTGGTTTTATATATTTATTCAAATTTATTGATCAAGCGTACAATTTTTATCAGTCATTAATATGCCAGGAAACGTAATAATTGATTTAAATAGCCTTTATAAGTCGTGAGTTAGTTTACAGCCAACATTTAAATTAAATACCTTGTTTTTCGATTCCCCATCGAATTTATTTAAAACACATGCCATGCGTTTGTTTACTTGTGTTGACCATCAATAGTGTGCTACAGTTGAGTAAGTTATACCTAGCGTGTCTCTGCATTTTTGAAATTTTATTATTACTCTACTAGTTTCTTAATAAGGCGCAAGTGATTGATTATTGAGGACTATAATTGACTGATTGATTTTATTGATTGATTTTGTGTAATTGATTGATTGATTGATTAACTGACTTTAAAACAACTGAATACAGATACCAGCTTAGACGATGATCAACAACCTCCTTCAGCCCCAAATCACTAACCAGCCTGGAGTCGGGCCTCATGACTTCACACAACCGGTTGTCTTAAACGTGTACTCACCAACGCTCGACCAAAACCCGCCAAAATCCGACACGCCTCAACATTTTGTGCTCGACAACTCTACAGCCGGTCCTACTGACGTCAACACCAGCTGTTGGCCATTTCCGGTTTCATTTGACGGGGCGGGCAACTCGTATCTGACCATCGGTCCTCAATATAATACCTCACCTCAATCAGGCAGCGGTGACGTCCCTTATGACCTGGTGCCCGACTTCACGTGTGAACCTTACCAAGCTGGTTTCGGAGAGGGCAACATCAGCAACGACAGCAACACGTCCATAGCATCCACTAACAACAACCCGAGCGCCAACCTACTTCCGGAAATGCCTGAGCACCAACAGGAGGTTGAGATGATCGGCTCTGAGAGCGGAGCCGACGGACAGTTGCTGCTCCGATATGATGAACAGGACGAGAAAATCATTAAAGCCACGTTGAAGTCGGTTCAGAGCGGCTCTCTGACGCCCCTGATTAAAGAAGAACTAAGATGCACTATCCAGAGTCGGAGACTCGCGGAAGGTAAAGGGGAGCTGAAAGTAGAGTTTAAAAGTCCGCCCAGGAAAAAAGATGTAAGTTAAATATTTTATGAGTTAGTGTCAATATTTAAGTAGTCTTTAATTTGGGGGAAACTAGACCTGGGTGGGGCTTAGCAACAATGGGCCTTGACCATGGGTGGGACGTGGCTACTGGTGGGACTTGACCACAGCTTTGATTTGACGACAGGAAGGATTTGACCATACACTCGTGGAACTTGATCACAGTTTAGATTTGACTACTGGTGGGATCTGACTACTGGTGGGGTTTGACTACTGGTGGGATTTGACTACTAGTGGGGTTTGACTACTGGTGGGATTTGACGTCAGGTGGGAGTTGACCACTGGTGGGACCTGACCACAGATTCCCCCCTTTTTATGGTCATATTTTCTATTGTCCCCAAAGAAACAAACCACTACCCAATTGTTGTAGCAAAATTATACTTTGTTGTTGTTGTTGTTGTTGTTGAAAACATCTCATTCCAAGTGGAATTTAAAAAAAAAAAACTGAAATGACCTAAAATAATGAACCCCATGAGCACATACGACGTTAAAGTTAGAGGCACTCTTCCCACACTTTAAAAACGTGTGAACAGCCTGTAACTGCCCCCCCTCCTCAAGTTATAGCTACCCCCTTTGTACCCTGTACTACGCCTTTTCATACACAGAGGTGTGTCGCGATGTGTCGGGACCCACGTCATTCATCAAGACACACAACGCCGATATTCTGTGTCAACACAGGCTGTGAAACATTGATTTGTGCTGAACACCGCAACACAGGCTGTGAAACATATATTTGTGCTGAACACCGCGTTAAACACCGCGTTAAACACGGCGTTAAACGACACGTTGAACGACGATAACCTTTCAAAGACAGTATCGGTCTGACATAATAGGATCCATCAGCTGCGATACTTCGGTACAGTTAAGCCATAGACAATAATTAGGACGAATCCATTGGGGCTGCAATCGATCCAGAGTTCGGAATCGAGTACAGCATTTGCCGGGGAAGCGTATCGGAAAATAGTTTCGTCCGGGCACCAACCTGTGACGTAGTCAGCTCAAGGCAGCTACTCATTGTATTATGTTGGACTTGTATGTCAACTAGGGGGACCAAATCATGAACTGGAAAAAACGGGACACACCCAAGCAGGGTTGGGGGGGGGGGTGGGAATACCCTTCCGTTAAAGAGGCGTCCAGGGGCCTCCGCCGGAAACTGTTTATTGAAATATGCTCATTTGAACTACTAGGAGACCTAGAAATCTTTTCAAATTTACCTTCACTTTTGTCATTTAATTGAAACTCTGAGGCATTTCATGAACGAAAACAATAATTTTGCAGTGGATACTTTTCTGTTTACACATATTCTACAACATAATACAACACAACAAATTAAGTTTCTCTAGTCTAGGATTTAAATTGAGGATATTTGGCTGTTGTCCCAGCCATTGTTAAAACCTCCTTCTCGTCTGATATGTGACAATGGGTTTGGTTTTAGAAACGGGACATTGAGGCGTCCCGACTTTTTCGGGACACCGGGTTCGATTGTGGAAAAAACCGGGACAATTCCGTAAAAGTTTTGACCGGATGTTTGATCACCCGTATGTAAACCTACATTGGACAACTCACCTTGCACAACATGCATGTCACCCTAACCTTCATTTCGTTATCTCACGTATTGCATGCACTTCTCTCTGTCACATGCCTCACATAGTCTCTACCAAGAACACAGGAAGGGTGCTATGGGGCGTAGGAAGGGGGTGCGGTCCACCAAGACCACAGGAAAGGTGCTTTGTGGCGCAGGAAGGGGGTGCGGTCCACCAAGACCACAGGAAGGGGGAGCGGTCTGCCCAAGGGGCACTTTTTTTCTTAATATTGAGGGGCGGAGATTTCTGCCAAACGAAGAATTTTTTCATTGAGGGGGCGAAGAAATTCTCAGCAAAACACAGAACAATTAAAAGGACGTTTCGGAAAAATGCCTCCTTAAGCAGACAAGACAAAAAATAAAATTAAAAAACACTCAGTTTTTATGTATGATCCCACCCTCTTCTCCATGACCCCAGCCTCTACTCCATGACCCCAGCCTCTCCTCCATGACCCCACCGTCTCCTCCTCAATGAATCCACCTCTTTTCCTCTATGCCCATACACTCCATCCCTATAAATGTCATTAAGAACTGACCATGATGTCATTAAGTACTGACCATGATGTCATTAAGTACTGACCGTGATGTTATTAAGTACTGACCATGATGTCATTAAGTGCTGACCATGATGTCATTAAGTGCTGACCATGATGTCATTAAGTACTGACCATGATGTCATTAAGTACTGACCATGATGTCATAATGTACTGACCATGATGTCATTAAGTACTGACCATGATGTCATTTTTTCAGATGACGGAGGATGAGAGAAAGAGGGCCGTCAAGCGGAGACTACAGAACAGGGAGGCAGCTCAGAGGTTCAGACAGAAGCAGAAGGATACCTCGGATTACCTCACAGGGGTGAGTACTGGTCAAGGTCACCTGCTTGGGGGGGGGCTGGTCAAACTTCCTGTCCACACACCTAACTACACACAACTCACTGTGTATGTCACACCACACGACGCATCTCATTACACGTTTACTATCAAATCTTTACACACCACATTACACATTACAGTGAATGATAGTGAGTTGTGTAGTGTATGATAGTGAGATGTGTTGTGCATAATGGTGATATGTGTATTGAGTTATGGAGCGTGGATAGAGTGTACGTACGATAACCATCTTGTGATAATAAACACAATGGGAGAACTTCGGCCCTGAATACAATAGTAAAGATAGATAAGGATATGAGCTGCTGTTTAATAGTCTCAAGTTTGTATTGTTTAGGGCGTCACTGCATGGGAAACACCTTGTGTACATTTAGGGCATCACTGCCCAGGTATATCATGTGTACATTTAGGGCATCACTGCCTGTGTATATCATGTGTACATTTAGGACATCACTGCCCGGGTATATCATGTGTACATTTAGGACATCACTGCCCGGGTATATCATGTGTACATTTAGGACATCACTGCCCAGGTTTATCATGGTACATAAATAGGGTGTCACTACGTGGCTTTGATCGACACTTTCAAGGTGCATCGCTAGAGAGAACAGTTCGATCCCGTTTTGAAATTTAAAGGACGTTTTGAGAAGATTTTTTATGAAGCGTAGGTCCCCCGTCGGATGCTCGCCATGAACTGTTGGAATGCGCTGTGCATAGACAATTAGAACTTTACGGTAAACCAAATCTTAAAGGCAATGCATGAGATTGAAAAATAGACTTGTGGTCTGTGCTCAGAACTCAACAGTGAGTCTTGTGGTCCGTGCTCAGACCTCACAGCCTTGAAAGTGAGTCTTGTGGTCCGTGCTCAGATCTCATAGGCCTGAAAATGAATCTTGTGGTCCGTGCTCAGAACTCCCGGCTGCAATATGTATTAACACTTTATTAACAGGGAGATTCTGTCCTGGAACATGTCCATATCTGTAACTTAACCCAAAGTTGGCCTTGAACTTAGAATGGGACATAAAAAAACAAAAAAAAACTATGGAGGTAACTTCTTCAATCTGAGTTAAGACAGTGTCACGCTTGACTGGCAACCGACGAATGTTGCAATGTCTACTAGAATATCTACAAGTACATCTATGACATCCCTGTCCAATTACGGATGTAGGTAAACTTTGATGTGATGAACACATGTACACAAGCCTGAACCAACACAGGTAGACACACCTGGGCCAACATATATGTACACAAGCCTGTAACAGCACATGTACACACGCCAGAACTAACATATGTGATAAAACATGTACCGAAAGTTTTACAAACATTTGTAGTAACCACGTTACCAACACATACACACATGTACATAACCATGGACTCACAGATGTACACGATTTCGGTGTCGCTCCTCTGACCCCGGGGTTGGGGCGATTGTCTCTCTTAGCCCCCCACCCCCTATTAGCACGACAATGGGCAAACCTAACAACAGGAACAATTATTTGATATGGCCTTTAAGTATACAATACTTGAATAATAGCTCAGTGGCTCTCAATCTTTTGGTTTTGTGGTACCATGATCATTGTTCGAAAACTTTGCAGAAAATATTTTTTTAATTTCAAATTGACCCACAACCCATCCACTTTCAAAGTCAAGTTGTGTGTTATTTCTTCTCTCAAACCCACGCTTTAATTGTTTGAGGACCATTGTAGCTTTAAAAAAAAGAATAAATAACGAATTTCGGTTCACCTGTTGTGTTGGTCCGTTACGTCACGGACTGACACCGGATCTAGATAACCCACGGGCTGTACTGTTTAGTGTCGTCACCCTACCCTTGGGGGTTTTCTAACTACGTAGGACTCACCACCCCAGGCTGATTAGGTGAAGGCGTATGTGACCAGGTCGAGAGAGGGAATGGGGGTGATAAATCTGGGTGCAGGAGTGGGGCAGGGTGGGCATGATTATCTCCTTGACCCGGCTAGAGATTTAATCACATTTAATCGAACCATTCCTAGTTGTAAACCACTGAGAGCAATGTAACCCCAGTAAGAAAGTCGTCTCTACCCGGCTAGAGATTTAATCACATTTAATCGAACCATTCCTAGTTGTAAACCATTGAGAGCAATGTAACCCCAGTAAGAAAGACGCCCACCGAAAAGTCATTTTGACGGAAGTTGTAGTTTTGACATTTTTGTACAGTCAGCTATTTTCACAATAATTATGTTAGACAATCCATGATCGGCCATCTTTAATACTAGCCCCTACCCACAGGCTTTACTAGGGTTGGTGTATCGTTGTCCGGCCCTTACCCCTCTAGTGACGCCACTGGTCCGGCCCTCACCCCTCTAGTGAAGCCACTGGTCCAGCCCTCACCCCTCTAGTGAAGCCACTGGTCCAGCCCTCACCCCTCTAGTGTAGCCCCTGCTCCGGCCCTCACCCCTCTAGTGAAGCCACTGGTCCGGCCCTCACCCCTCTAGTGAAGCCACTGGTCCAGCCCTCACCCCTCTAGTGAAGCCACTGGTCCAGCCCTCACCCCTCTAGTGACGCCACTGGTCTCACCC
The DNA here is from genome assembly GCA_964033795.1 of Lymnaea stagnalis. Taxonomy (NCBI): domain Eukaryota; kingdom Metazoa; phylum Mollusca; class Gastropoda; family Lymnaeidae; genus Lymnaea; species Lymnaea stagnalis. The sequence goes on along the minus strand of CAXITT010000048.1, from coordinate 1,816,921 downwards.
ACAGCACAAGTTCTATTGGTTTGATAGTTGTTGACCTAATTTTTTTTTATTTAAAAAAATATTGAAAATCACATTCTGGTCTTTCAACAGAAAATTCGCCGCCTAGAAAGCGCCTCCAACAATCTGATCTCTGACTTGAAGCGGTTGAAGGAGGAACGAGATGAACTTCAAGAGATGCTGAAGAACCACTTGTTGGTCTGTACGAGTCACGTGCAGACCACCATCAACGTGAACCCCCAGCTTGAAGAGTTCCTGCATGATCTCCACAACCAACCAGCCCCATCGGCCATCGCCAATACTCCACAGTGCCTGGACTCTAGCGACTCGTGCGAGTCTGTCTTCTTCTTGGAGGACGATTCTCACATCCCTCGGCGCGACACCCACAGCTATGACAGTATTATCATTGACCAGAGCCAGCTGTGTTTCGAGGGTGGTATGATGGACGATCTGAACGCCCCCATTGATGTGTTTTACGAGGAGGTTGTCGAAGACGAGTCCCAGTACTCTGTTGGAGATCACAACAGCAGGTTGGATTCTATCTCAAGCGTGGGGGCCACTTCGTCTCATGGTTCCTATTCGCCTGCCAAAATATCTCTGAGTGGTTCTTCCAGCAATTTAAGAGACAGCTTTCAGTCTGAGAACTCAAGGACCCACACAAACTCGTCCTCCTCCGACATGCTGGATGCTGTTTACATGGAGGAGGACTTCCTCTTACCCGAAGATTTTTCATCTTGACACAGAAAGGTGTTGGACCCAGACCTTCAGTGATAAGGGCCTTGACCCAGAACTTGGCTCATCTGTTACATGTAACAAGTGGCTCTGTTGATCCAATCTGTTTGGTTGTTTCTATCTTACTAGCAAATCAAGCACAAATGACATACCACTAGACTGAGCTTAACAAATAATCAAAATTGGTCTTAGTGGATGAACTATAGAAACATATGGTCGCAGTTTATGCCACTGTCAGCAATGGCGGAACTAAAAGGATTAAGGGGTGTGGGATCCCTTAGTTTTGAGCCATAAATGAGAAAGCAATATTTTACTATTGGCCATTACCCAGCCCCCCCCCCCCTTCCAAAAAAAAAAAGATAATTGATTGCAGATTTTTGGCTTCAAAATTTCACAAAAATGTTGACATTTCTTGGCAGCAATATTTTACTATTGGCCATTACCCATCCCCCCCCCCCCTTCCAAAAAAAAAAAGATAATTGATTGCAGATTTTTGGCTTCAAAATTTCACAAAAATGTTGACATTTCTTGGCATGAACTCAAGTTATCTGAAACTAGCTTTGGACTTAAGCTCAACAAAGTATCATGTTACAGCTCAACAAAGTATCATATTACAGCTCAACAAAGTATCATGTTACAGCTTAACATAGTATCATGTTACAGCTCAACAAAGTTTCATGTTACAGCTTAACATGGTATCATGTTACAGCTTAACATGGTATCATGTTACAGCTTAACATGGTATCATGTTACAACTCAACATGGTATCATGTTACAGCTCAACATGGTATCATGTTACAGCTCAACATAGTATCATGTTACAGCTCAACATAGTAAATCATGTTAAAAACAATTTTGTTGCAGGTCATGGTGGGAGTCATCAATCTATTTGAACCCCCCCCCCCCCCCCCCCCCCCCATCAGCATAGGACTTGAACATGTCAAAAACCTGGCCAAATTTAATTGATGAAGCATATAGGCCAATGGGCGCCCATGTATAGGCCTATCATTTTAAATGAGCAATTTTAAATGTCTAATTTGAGTATTTGGCCCAGTTAACTGAAGCCATTTATTGGCTTGATTAGACCATTGCTGTGTCTGTGTGTCTGTGCTTACATAACAGTCATTGAGCAGATAACTTACTGGATGGCAGCAGGGCAAGATATGACATTTATGACAGTAGGGCAAGTTAGGACATTAGGACAAGTTATGACATTTATGACAGTAGGGCAAGTTGTGACATTTATGACATTAGGACAAGTTATGGCATTAGGATAAGTTATGACATTTATGGAAATAGGGCAAGCTTTGACATTTATGACAGGACAAGTTATTTCTTTATGACAACAGGGTAAGTAATGGCAACTACCAGATGTTCTTAGGCCCAATATTTGTCCTGTTATGTTGACCCAGGATAGTCTACAGGGAATGGGAGGTAAATGTGCCAGGTAGCAAAGTACTGAAAGTTCATGTACATGGCCACACCCACATTTAAGTTATGTTACAGCCTCCAGGCGAGGATCCAACAATAACGTGTTTACCTGGCACAACTTTGTTTGACCAACTTTGTTTTATCAATTATTAAATCAACTTTTTAATCTACATTTCAAATATTTTTACAAATAAAACATTTTTTTTGGGGGGGGGGGG